>CM017321.1:58187643-58282390 GCA_006937295.1 Carpinus fangiana
TAGGGCACCCAATTGGCTATTGCCGCCCCTAGAAGCCCCCCAAACGACAACCTATGAAGCTGAATTAAGAAAGCGTACTTTAACAAGCCTTCCACGGATCACACGCGAATCCACAGCTTATACCTGTCTATCTGCCTACCAGGTACGCTATTTGTGGTAACCGCGTGGGTGGTTCGCCCCGGCATCTTTTCACCTTGAAGCCGAGAGTCGAGACATAAGGAGATCACGTAGCCAACCCAGAAGGTAGAACCCCAAAAACAAATAAAGAAAAAGAAGAAAGAAGCGTGGCGTAAAGCTAAAAAAGAGCGTCAGCTCCGCAACGATCTCATTTTCCATTTTTCTTCAAGGGTAGGTATCTCCCTCTTTCTCTTTCTTGTTCTATATTCATTTATTTTTCTTTTATGGGTTTCAGATCTGAGCTGCTGGGTTGACATATGGGCATTTCTGTTCATGTTTTGAGGACAATTATTGGTTTTTGATACTGGGTTTTGATTGTTGATAAACGTTGGAGGTGGGTTTTTAATATATGCTTTTGATATGGAAAATGACAGGTGTGTGCGTGAGTGTGAGATAAGATGTCTTATTGTAGGTGTGTTAATATGGGTCTGATGTATTTTCACGTGAGTTTTGGCATAACTTTAGGATTGTGATTTGGGCGAGGAGACAGAGATCTAGAATTTGTTTTGGGAAACTTCTTAGGTTCAAGGTCAATGTTCTTGCTTTGCTTATTACTAATACTTGTGAATCAGATGTAAACTAATAAATAAAACTAAATGCAAAAAGATAATTGATGGTGACCTTTTCGCTTAATATTAAAGCAAGGAATAAGATGATTTGCCTACATTAAGGTCCCTCAAATTATACCTGATTGGCTTATGTTATCGGAATCAATATTGATGAATGAATGTCATGGTTTGCACAATACGCAGTTTTAATCCTGTGCAAAATTATGCGTGTATATTTTATCCTATCTGAATAGGTTGATACTGATGTGGAGGATTTCTTAGACGTAACCTTTTTCTCATTGGAGAATGGATCATTCTTTGATGGAATTTCCCATACATCGCCATTAGGCTTAAAATGAATCCTTGGTATCACTGGCTTCTTTTCAAGTTGCTAGCTTTTATTTTATTTTTCACCCAAAATGTGTACAAATAGTCATAGATGATGCTATGATCTTCATACCAGACATCTAGAGAATGCAAATGTGGGGTGGCTTTGGTTGGTACGGAATCTGGGAGGTAACAGACAATCCATCATGTTATGCACTAGAAGATGATGAAGTAATGATAAACTTATGAATGGTAAACTTGTTATAGACAAGGAGGTAAGCTATCCATATAGAGATGAAAGGTCATGCTATCCATTGTTGGTTTCCCAATGGATTAATTGGGGATATCCTTATTGAAGGTTCGACCTTAATATCAAATTTATTGTAAGTGGTTGATTACTTCTTGTCAGATTGGCTTTTGTAATTTGGATTTATTAACCACCTTAGAGTGTCACTTGGCAATTATGCTACAGCGCCCTTGCTTTTGCTTTAAATGTAGGTTACATGGTTTGCATTTTCTCACTAATTGGCAATATATAGCTAGTAAATGTACTATATTTAAAGGACCATTTTATTGTTATGAAAAGTATGGTGAATTAGAACACATTGATATGTTCCAAGCAGGTCCCGAGAAATCCCACCTGGCTTATATCCTTTTAAAATATTTTTACTACTCTTTTCTTTAGTTGAGTTGAGTAAAAGTGCTTGTCAGGGTTTTTCACTGTATGCCACATTATAAATTGAGGGATGTTATCTTCACACTGTTTGACATTGTTCTGGAAAGTTGGCCTTTTACTGGTAAGGAATGGTTTCACGGTTATTGTTCAAGGTATGTATGAACTAGGCAGAGAAGTTAGATTGGCTTTCCATTGGGATGCGTGCAATTATTTTCTTAAATAAATATTTAAAAGTTAAATTTTTTCATAATAATATAGATTAAACAGTTTTTAATGGTAGTTCTTCAAATTAAGAACTTATGTTTGACAACTCCAATCTTTTAGATCTTGTGCAATTATTTTTAGCATTTTCCTGCTTATTCACTTGAAGAAACATTTCTCCATCCCAGTGAAAGTTGCATATTAATGAAAGATAACTCGTGTTCCTTAGAGCGACTGTTGAACTCTGTATGAGGCTATGAGCAACTTTATTGTGAATGAATGCTTAGTGTCAGGGTGTACTGTCTAATAGATTTGGCATTGCTTTGCTTTTGCTNTCTAACTTTACTGGGTATTTGAATAAGATTCGATTTCACTGGTCTTCATTTATTTGTGACAGTCACAGAATAATGCTGAGTTAGTTTATTGTGCATTTAAGGCTGGAACATTTGAAATATTGCTTCTAGGGAATTTTTACAAATAACAAAAGAAGATAAATAATGAAGACTCCTTTGGTATTAGCTGTAATGTCTGAAATCTTATGGTGGATCTTTTTTGTACACTTGCACTTTACTCAAGATCCAAACTCGCTATTTCTCTCTGTTTTGCATTATTATTATTTTTTTTTTTTGGGGTGGGGGGGTTATTTGGATGTTTGCGAAAATAATGCCTCCATATGGTGTATGACTTTTATCTTTCCATAGCAGTGACCTAGTTGAAATGGTAATTGCATATGGGATTCCATGATTGATTTATAGTTTTTATTCTTGTTTTTTTAAAAATTCTAGGTGCTTGTGACGTGCTGCGAGAAAATGGCATGTAGCTTTGATACTTTGCCCTGATCTCGTTCACACTTAGGTGGGTGTGGCCTTGATTTCCAGAGTTATTAATTAACTGTTTTGCTGATGTTTTTCCAAGTGTCCTATTTACATACAATAAATATTTAACAGTTCTATGCTTCTATATATCATTACATATGCTCATGTATATATGTATTTACACCCTTTCAATTATAAATAATTCTCAAAAAGCGAGAAATAAATCCTTTCATATTTTACTTCTTAAGTGTTAACGTTGCCTTTTTACCTGTCATCTTGAATACAGCTTTCAGGTTGGCTGACGTAGTGTATAAGCCATGGTTCTTGACAGCATTCTAGCTTCTCCTCATCGTAGGTCACCATCATTCAGGAAGCAATTCTCACGAGATGATTCATTAAGCTGGTCAACACTCCTCCAAAGGCACCGATTCCTTTTAACAGCTCTAGTTCTCCTGGGTTTCCTATGCACTATTTATCTTTACTTTGCTGTCACTTTAGGGGCTACTGGGTCATGTTCCGGGTTGTCTGGGGCTCAAAAAGCGTTGTGTCGATTGGAGCTTGCAAAGGATTCTGTGGCCAAGGGGAAACTGAAAATCCTTTGACATATGGATGACAATTCATAATTGGAAAAATTTTCCTTCATTGTTTCTCTTTAATCTAAGGAGATTGTATTTAAATATACAATTAAGGTATAATAGGCTGTGTGTTGTTTTTGAACCCGATGGTCCTGTGGTCCTGAGTCTTATATACAAGAAATTTAGCAAAATTTTCATTTGGAGTCTATATATGTAACAGCCTTGATGTTGTTATTTTGTTTTCAAGAAGCTAATGTTATGTTCTTTGAAGAATATCTGCCATCTTGTTGGTGACAATCCTATGGATTCATTGTGCCAATGATTAACTTGACAAATGCACTCTTCCCACTTGTTTTACAATTTTAAGTATTTTATTTTTAAGTGGTTAACATATAAAAAATCACTTAAAACATATCAATTCAACCTTATCTAAAACCACAAGATAATCATGTAAGAAGTTTTTAATTGAAACATTTTATGCTTCTATTCAGGTTACAAAGAGTATTAAAAACCAGCTAAATTTTACAGAAAGAAGCCATCTCCAGTCCATCTTTTTTTTAAATATTTACAATTGGATTGGATTCGTAGGACCTACATTTAGGTTATACAAATCTAATGATTAATTTTTTTAAAAAAAATATGAGTGAGAGTTAGAAAATAGTTTATTTCTCTTTACAAAAACATTCCAAACTATTTGAGATACATGCGCTAAATCAAGGTGCATATTTTTCACTGATTGAGGTCTAATAGAACGTTTGTGGCCTCGTCATGCGTCTTATTCATCCTCGTGTTAAAGGGGGTTGGGCTTATTTTTGCATGAATAATTTTATTCAACGACTCATTAATTTTTTTTTTTACTCAAAATTGATGCAGGGTGCTCTTTCTCCATACATCAAATATTATGGCCTATGGGAGATCACGTTGCATCGACTCTAAAAGATAAAAGGAAATTAATCGGAAGATAGAAGGAAATTAACCGGGTGATGTATTGTATTACTCGGCCTCAAAATAAAATAAAATATAAATATAAATATGAAGGCATTAATGTGGCTTTTGAGATTCTATTAGACGACGCCGTCTACTACCATTTCGTCAGAGCTTTAACCGCTGGTTCTGATACATGAACCCAACGCTGTAAACGGTCTCTCGTCTAAAGCAATCAAACGCAGATACTCGCACAGCGATGGCGACCCCAGAAGAAGACGCGAAGCTCGAACGGTTCCTCCAGTGGTTACAGGTTTCCATTTCTTCTTTTCACGTTTTTGTTCTCAATAAATCAAACAACATTTTGGGACATTAGTTTAGTTTGAGTTTTTTCTAATAACTTGGGTCATGAATTCAGGTGAACAGAGTTGAACTACGGGGTTGCAAGATCAAGTACTGTGATTCCAACAAAGGGTTTGGTATTTTCTCTGCTAATGAGGCTTCTGATGGTAATTCATATCTTCTAATCACTTCATACTTGCATATAATATTTATGCAATCTAGTTACTAGTAGTTTGTTTAATTAGCTCTCTGTTATCTTTTCTAGCTGAGGAAAGTAAAGCCTTATAATGGAGATTGGTTTTTTCAATGTGAAATTTTTGTTTTACTGGGACCCAGATAGTGAAAAACTAGAAGAACATAGATCATGAAGTAAAAAATTGGGTGGGCATCTTGGATTGCTTTTGATTTGAGAGTACTATTTGGCTTGATTTGATTGTAGAGGCAACAAATTTTATTGTTGGAATGATTGTCACCTCATATTTTGAGGTACACCAGCATAAAAATAACTGGGAACTGTTTCTATAAACTCTTTTCTTCAGCAATCCATAAATCGAGGGAGAGGCTTTTTTATTTTAATTCATTTTGGAAAAAAAATGTCAGGTGTTCTATTGGTTGTTCCACTAGATTTAGCAATAACTCCTATGAGAGTGTTGCAAGATCCTCTTATTGGACCAGAATGTAGAGCACTGTTTGAAGAAGGAGAAGTAGATGACAGGTTCTTGATGATTTTGTTCCTAACTCTAGAGCGCCTTCGTAACAATTCTTCATGGAAGCCGTATGTACAAATGCATTTCTTTTTAAAGTCTCAAGTGATGATTATTATTATTTTTTTTAAAAAGTGATTGGAATCATCTAGGGTGGTTGATTTTATCAGGTACCTTGATATGCTTCCAACCACTTTTGGAAATCCACTTTGGTTTACTGATGATGAGCTTTTGGAGCTGAAGGGAACAACGTTGTATCAGGCCACTGAATTGCAGGTAAAATATTTGTTGGGCACATCTTCATGTCCTATGGGTACCAAATGGCTAGATTTTTTTCTTTGGGTGACAATTAGCAGAATGCCATTAATCTAGAATGGTACTGTATGAGAAAATGGGTGTCTTTATTTTCTTACAATTAACACTAGGAAAAAATCTTGACTGTTTTCTATGATAGACGTTATGGTCTATTTGGCTTTGTACAGACACTCATGTCTAAAATACAGCGGTATATTTCTCTTTCATGTTATTCTGAAATGTCCTCTTGATGTTATGGCTGGTGTTTCTGCATTCAGTTGACTTCAATTTGACTTGTATAATTTGTAAACTGGTGCTGGCTTTTGTAGAAGCAACTCGTATAAAAGTAAGCATAGTATAATGGTATTGATTTTTGCAATGAAATTGAGATTTGACTGGGTTTTCTTTTGTCTCATTCTACTTTCAATGTAAACTAAAAGATCCATTCTGTTTTTCTTCTCTCTCTCTCTTTTTCCGGGGCTTGATATCTTTTCTAGTGCTACCTTTAGCATTTGCACATACGTACTTACATACATACATACATATTGTATAAGTAGTCTTTCGAAACTTCCCTGTACAGCATATGTGACCAAAGACAGGTTTAACTGCAGAAGAAAAGGTTGCAATCTTTCTATGATAAGAAAGTGAAGGGATTTGTGAAGAAACTTCTATCTCTTGATGGGGATTTAGAAAGGTGTGTGGTCCTTTATAGTATCAGAAATATTTTAATAGGTTTTGTGCAGTCCTTGAGCATTATTAGTTTATCATAATCATGCCAACTTATTTATGTCTTATCCTAAATTTGCTGCAACCTGAATTGTTAGTTCATCTTTCGTTAATATAGCCTGTGTCATGAATTATTGATTTTTTTAACAACTAACCATTCATTCTTGATCAGGCTGCTGGAATATTTTACTATCTGAGGACTCACACACGATTTATCCTGTCATCTTTCAGACTATAGAACCTTTGGATATTTAGTCCTTAACAAATTTGCTATACCTAGACAACAGGTCTTTAGAAATATTTTCTTTTGAGCTTGCTATGCCCAGCTTTAATATTAGATTTGTATAAATATGATGTAGATAAATAGGACAAATGACTAGATAAAGTCAGCAAACCATGTGTTGTACTACAGTATAGACTTTGGAGATGCCCTAATTATGAATGGCAGGTACAGTTAGCCAGCCTTACTAGTTTTGTCTTCATTGCATATTTGAATTTTTTCTAATATGCATATTGATGTCTGTTGAATTAAGTGTTTCTGGTATTGGATGGTGGATATATCCATTCTGTCACATTGGAGGCCACCAAAGAAAGCTTTAGCCTCTCAGAATAATGAAATTGTATTTATGTCAAACAAGTGGCACCATTGATTGCCACCCAAAATGTGACTGTTACATTGCAATTCAAACTTGCTGCTGTGCAATCAGAAAAAGAATTAAAGAAAAAAAAATTCTTGCTGCTGTTTCATGCTGAGGAACTTGAAGAGAATTCAGGAAATGTGTTTATATGGTATTTCCTGAAAATGATGATCCATCATTATTGTTCTGCCTATGATCAATGTATAATGTGGTTAATAAAGATAATGGCTTTATATCGGTATGTCTGAGTTGAGTTTGCTTTATAGATTTGACAGTGGCCTAAATGCAAGCAGTGATGGTCTGCAAACTTTAGAAATGTAGGTTGTCTAATTGTTTGTAAAAACACCTTCTTTCAGCTAATGATTATTTATGGTTAGACCCACTTGGTTACCCAGGCATTCACTAGCTTTTTCTTTATTGCTTGTTACCTATGATTAATGAGCTATCTAAAATTACATCTTTCATGATTCTCAGAATGATGAGCTGTTCATCATCATTTACTCATATATTTAAAACTTCATTGCTATTGTTAAATACTAAAACGTATACAAATTGTTTCTTTTCCAGTGAGGTGTGCTTTGAAGATTTCCTTTGGTATGTGTCTTTTTTTAAATAGTTCTTATGATCTTTTGTGATCAGTGATTCCTCTCCTAAATTTACGCCTTCTAATTATGTTTTAAAATTTTGTTGACTAATATTGCACAATTATCATGGCACTAGGGCGAATTCTGTATTTTGGTCTCGTGCTTTGAATGTTCCTCTGCCACATTCTTATGTATTTCCACAAACTCAAGTAGAGGACAGTAACTTTTCAGTTGGCAAAGATTCTGAGAATTCCACTAATCACATTTCCAGTGAAGAGTTGGTCAGTGGAAGGGATGAAAAAGGTAAGGGTATCTCTTCCTCACTATTGTCAATGAATCCTTTCTTCTGATTTGTTTATTGTAAAGTAAAAAAATAGCTGGGTGTGCGAAATCTGGTCTTTCTTGAACGTAAGATGTTCCTATTGAACTAATATAATGACCATCTCATATCAGGATGTAGGGTTCAGGATGTTGATAGGCAAGTCAATGGAGGGACTTCCGCATCAATTCAAGGGGAGACTATTTGGGTGGAGGGTCTTGTGCCTGGCATTGACTTTTGCAATCATAGTATGGCATTCAGTCATAATTCTGAGATTCTCTAATTTATTATTGGTTCTTGTCAATCCCTTTCTTTTGGTAGTGGTGTCTTACCAATATTGTAGACTTCCTTCGTTTTTATTTTTATTTTTGTAATTTCCTCTAACCTTTGTCCTAGTATCTGCTTTATCTATTTTATAATTTCTACCTCACTGCTTTTATTCCTTCTTTCATTATGGCAATACTTAGTATTATTTGTGGATCCAAGTGGATATTAGAAATTGCTTCTTGGGCGTTCAATTAAGACATAAGCCTTCCAAAGACCATAAACTTTTGGCCAGTTGAGTTTCCAAACAAAAATAAAAAATGGTCACTTATCCAACCTTTTTTTTTATCTGTACAGAAATGGTTGTGTAGGTAACTTTTTGCCAATGGATGTTAGAAATGCCCATTTCACTGTTACAAATTGGATTTGCATTGTAAAAGTTTTATATGTATCTGTACCTTATTGGCTGAGGACTTGACCTTTCAGATTTGAAGGCGGCAGCTACATGGGAAGTTGATGGAACAGGATCAATAACGGGAGTTCCTTGCTCTATGTACCTTATTTCTGGTAGTATCCTCTTCCTGATTTTGTAGTAGGTTTTTTCATTTACATGGGTGTTAGTTTCAAATATTTGACCTTTAACGTGAGTTTCATGCAGCTAGCAGCAGCTGCTAATGAGTATCTTAATTGTTTGTAAGAACCTTAATTGGGTCCTATTATTTAGAGTTTATTAGTTAATTGGGTTATTAATATTTAATTTTTACGAGTCAATGGTGTGGTTTTTGGTAATTCAATAATGGGCTTTTCCCTAGAGTAGGGTTAGCCGGTTAGGGTTTAGTCCTGAGTCTATTTAAGTGTGATTTGTACTTCAATGGAGGCAAACTTGATGGATAAAAGAAATTGAAGAATTGATTCTTCTCTCTCTTTCGCTCCCCTAGCTTCTTCTCTCTTTTCTCTCTTCTCTCTCTTTTCTTGGCTTCTCTCTTTCTAGCTTCTTCTTTCTGGTCATTCTCTCTCTTCTTTTAGCTTCTTTCTCCTGTCTTTGCCCTAAGTTTGCAGTGTATTTCCATGATTATTGCTTGTCCTGCATCAGTTTGTTTCCTTTCTGCTTTTAGTTTTGGTGGCCGGTATAGCGGACTAGTAAGGATGTTCTTTTTTTCCTAATTGGACAGCTGAACAAAGTCCCTTTGAAATTGAGACAGAGATTTCCATCAGCTATGGTAACAAAGGAAATGAGGTACTTTGTGTTGTCTTGTAGGGTATATCTTATTTTCTGATGCCAAAATTACTTTTTTACTAGCGTTTTCTTGTATATCTGTTAATCATAGCCCACCTGCGATTTGACTATCTCTTGATGCATTATATGTTCTCTCTAAGACGGTTGCCTTTGTCCTTGTGTATACCAATGGTGTGGTCCGTGTGGAATTACAGTGAACATCAGTGTGTTTCTAGAAACAGCTATGGACAAATGCATGGAACACTACTTGTCTACTTGCATGTAACTTCTCTCTGACTGCATCATCATATGAGTTTACTCAGGTCCATTATCCGTTGGATCCATTGGAGAAAGCCTTATTTCAAATATTTGGGTTCTGCTACACAGATTTTGTTTTTTCTATGCCATTCTATTTGTGGTCATATATCATTGTTTATAAATTAATAGTGTGACATCCTTCAATTGTTTCCTCTACTCGGATCCATATTCATCATGGTACCTTCAACTTGTACTGTGCCATACACATATCATGCTCACTTCTCTGTAAGATGCAAAAGGTCTGATTGAGAATTCTTTTTTTTTTTTTTTTTCAACCATCTTACTATTCATGTGTTTTGGAATGAGAATTATCTAAGTCCTTTGAGTACATTTATTGACAGAAGTTCCAATCAATGGAGCTTGTATAATTTTGAGTGACTGTAGAGCTTAGTCAACTTGTTAATACAAATTCATTACCTTGCATTTGATGCAGGAACTACTTTATCTGTATGGTTTTGTCATTGATAACAATCCGGATGACTATCTCATGGTAATGCCATCTATGTCACATATGTAGCTCCTGTTAATTAAGTAATTTCAATTTATGATGGTGACGTCCTTTCAAACTCAACTTGAGGATGACCATTTTTTGTGTATGTTGATTGTCCTGTCCTTTAACTGTGTAGAGCCACATATACGGTTAATCCTAAATTAACAAATTATAATGAGCTACCAAGACCTGGTACATGGATCATTGGTTGTTTAGTGACTACACAGGTCCATTATCCCATGGAGGCAATCCAGAATGTCCCCTTTTCTGACCCGAAGGCCCAGCTTCTTGAAGCACAGGTCAGGTATCATCTGTTCTTAATTTTGTGGTATGTGGTTTCATGTTAATATATCATGATTGTCATCTGTATTACTCATCAATTTTTCAGTGCATGCATCATCCATGCACAATTCTCTTCCGTACTCCTTTACTTTTTCCTCCTAAATAAAATTTGCTTTATCAACAAATCTAGTTTGTGCTCACAGAAGGCTGAACTGCGGTGTCTTCTACCAAGAAGTTTGCTGGATCATGGCTTCTTTTCAGAACGCACAGCAAAAAGCAAAGGGAATGATAAGTGTGAGGGTCGAGTTTGCAACTATAGTTGGAGTGGTCAGCGCAAGACGCCCTCTTACTTAAGCAAACTGGTTTTTCCTGAGAAATTTTTAACTGCCTTGAGGACCATAGCCTTGAAGGAGGATGAGCTTTTTCAGGTTCAATCAATGTTGGAAGAGGTGCAGTTTCTCTTGCATCATCTTTCCTTAAAATAGCTTCCCAGTAACCCTTCTTGTCAAGTATCCTCAATATTAAATGAATGCAATTAATATGCCTGGAGTTGAAGATGTATATACCTTGTTTGTGTCACTTTAGGCTGTTTGCTGGTATGGTTCAGGTTCCGAAAGTTGTCTTCTATGCTTCAGTTGTATTAAGATTAGATGATCCTTGCTTTTTCCTGGTGAAGTGTTTAGTGAAGTTTTAGGGTTTCAACCAAATAATGGAATCAACAATTTTCCTAAAAATTGTTTTCAGCTGAAAATATTTTCAGAGAAAAAAAAGTTTTACGCCGAAACGAAAGTATCAAGTCTCATTAGATCCTAATGAGGCTATTTAGTTATAAATTAGAATTTGGTTCAGTTAAAACATGCACTGTGCTTATTTTGGACGTAATATCAGAATATCACTTAAACTCCAAAATTAATAAATTAATGAAGTGAGACCCGGCATCTGTTTTTAATTATTGTCAATTTACATTTTTTTCCCAAGTTAGAAGTTGTGCTTTACTGGCATGTCTTAATAGAGATTTGTTCTAGAAGCATCATTGAATTTTTTATGATAGATGATGTTATAAATTGATTGTTTGGCTGCCTTTAAAAGATAAATAGAAAATGAAAACATGTATTGATGTATTTTTATGGGGTGAGCTGAAGGCGGTTAAGATTTTGATGTTGCACATTAAGGAAAACTTTACGTGGTGGGCGGGATTTTGGTGATGTTAATGAATTGTTTATATAGCATAAACTATTATTTGAAGAACATCCAGTCATAAATAGAAGGAAACTGCTCAAAACTACTTTGGAAGGATAATTTGCAAATCAGCGTGCCAGCTTTCTTTAGACTATGGTGATATTTTTACTTGCTGATAAATTGTCGGGATATATTTCCATATTGATAGAGATTTGCTATTTTGATCCCAAAGAAAAGAACCCACCTATGATTCAAATT
Organism: Carpinus fangiana; assembly: GCA_006937295.1. Taxonomy (NCBI): domain Eukaryota; kingdom Viridiplantae; phylum Streptophyta; class Magnoliopsida; order Fagales; family Betulaceae; genus Carpinus; species Carpinus fangiana. Next base: position 58,199,501 of record CM017321.1, read on the forward strand.
CTTTTTCCTCTGGTTTTCAACTCCTGATTGAATCTATTTCTTTTACTAAGCTTGTTGGATCTGGAGGGGAGAGGCAACCATCTGATACAGAAGTCCATGCAGCAGTATGGGAGGCTTGTGGGGATTCTGGAGCTTTACAATTGCTTGTTGATCTTCTCCAGACAAAGTAACCACTTGAATCTATCTTATTGAATATCGCTGCTTATACTCGGCATTGTAATATCAGTAGTATTGAACTTCTCAACCTGCTTGCTTTAACTTGTAAGCTGTGTTGAAAACTTACAAAGGTTGAACAAATTTGAAGGGCTACGCACAATTTAAAAGAAAAATTTATATCACTTTGTCATCCGCCAAAAAAGAAAAGAATTCACAACTTTCCTAAGACTCTGATCTCTGTGCATGCAACTATGCAAGGATGATGGATCTTGAAGAGAATTCTGGAACGGAGGACTGTGACATTGAACTGCTTAAAGAAGTTTGCACTGCTGAAAGCCAGGAGCAGCCAATAAGGTACAGGAAAATTTGAGGTAGCATCTTTTTGTCTTGATGAATGCCTTCAAAGTCAAATCCTTAATGTACCCTTTGCTGGTCTATCAGCTTCTTGCAATACTTTAGCTGCACCGCATGCTCTTGCCTGTGGTCTTTGAAACTGTTGCTTCTCCATCTTCATCTTGCTTTCAACTGAAAACATCTTCTGGGGAACTATAAAATGAATCTTTGATGTTCTTTTTCTTTTGCATGCCCTACAGCAAAGAGACAGATGGCCTAACCAAACAGAAGTCGAGTAGAAACAGGCGCTCTTGTATAGAATATCGATGGGGTCAAAAGCAACTGACCCGTTTATTTCTGAAGGAAGCAGAGCATGCCTTGCAACTAGCACTGAGTGAGGGGAACTGAATGTTTGTTAGTTTCCCCTTTATCATTTTAGAACATGAGTTTCGTGGTTGGCAATTTTTTTCTGAGAATTCAGAAATTTTCACAGGCTATTTCCAGTTTCCAGGTATGATTTTTTGTTGTAAAAGACTAAACATATATTCATAAACTACACTCTTAAACAACTAGATAGACTTCTCCCGGGTGCATTTACTGTTACATTGTGGTTAGGCCAAGTCTCAGATAGATAAGATAATATATAATCTGCATTATAATTTAGTCTTCTAGGCCAGCCACCTTGGTAAGTACCGAGCCCAGAGTGTATGCGGCGGCTGCGGCTATAGCCCCATTGAACAGAGTCACTGCCACAGATAATGTGTAATTCTGGCCTGCAACCTTGGCCTTGGCTATACCCAGTAGCGCAAGCGCCAACGCAGAAAGGACGCATGCGCCGACAAACTTGACAGTGTCATTGTGCGTAAAAGGGATAAGGACGATGAATGAGAGGAGAGGGGCACTCCCGAACACAATGAAGGTCACAAAGGTGACCAGACCATGCTTCCATGGCTTGTCTGCTTCGTCCGGCGGCAGCATTCCTTTCTGAGCCACAATCTTCTCGTCGACCATGATGTCCTTGTATTTTGCAAATATGTTCACAACCTTGCACCAAATATGTTGTATAGGAATTCGTTAAAAAAATTGTTTTAATCCAATTTTAAGAGAAAAAAGAAGAAAAAGGGGATACCATTACCATGGTGGCATCGTTGATGTCCATCCCAAGCGCTTGATATTGTCTTAGCAAATCCCGCTGCTCAGCAGGGGCGTGGTGGGTGATATCCCACTCAGTCACCGCCCGTTCTTTGACACCCACATCCTTCTCGGTGCTGCTCGACACAAAATCCCCGAACCCCATCGATATCCCATCAGCAACCAGATTTGCAAATCCAAGCACCAACACATCCCCTACAACCAACACTTGTGACTCGATGATCTTTTTATTTTTTACCGTTGGCGAGAGGAAATTCGTTCAAAAATATTTAATATGAGTCTTGTATTTAGGCTAATCAGATTTATATGAAAAATATAGACAAACATATATACCTGAAGAGCGAGTGCTGGCGGAGATGGATGAAATGAGAGAGAAGCAAGTGACAATGGCATCAAGGCCAGCATACACAATGCTCTTCACAAACTCTCCCTTCCATGGCTCTCTTGGTCTCTCTCTAGCTCCCTCTGCCCTTAGCAGGCTGGTTGTGGCGCCGCCATTGCTCTCAGTTCCAGCCATTCCTTTCCTCTTATAGTAGAGCCTTGTAGTTTTCTTTATCAAAATTCTGAGCTCCGGTCAATTTTACAGTTTTTGATCCAAAATGTTTTCACAGTTTGATAGACATTGATGAGCAACGGCGGTTAAAGAGACTGAAAAAACATATCGGGTCTCGTTTGTCACCATGCATGAGACTCAGCCGGCATGTAGCACCAAGCTGTCACTCTTTTATGGTTGTTTCTTTCATTGTTTGGGCCAAAGCTAAAGCCCTAACCTTATCCATATTTCGAATTATGTTCCTTTTTCTTAAATACTAAAATTCTATATAAAAAGGATTTTTTATTTTTTTAAAAAAATATTAATATTTACCCCATCTTTTTCTCTAACCTAGCATGGTCTAATGACAAATGTCATTGAGAGGAGCCAAATAATCAATAGAAACATACGAAATGTGTGGATGGGAAGATGATGAGTATGGAAGAGGCCAATAAAGGTGACAGAAGCATTTTTACTCAATTAAATTTATATCACTCAGATTTTAGGGAAAATATAGAAAAATGGTGGAACTGGGACCACTGTCCTTCAGCCCCACAACAGATTGAACCCAAAGAATAAAGATAAGCATAATTTTCTACATCCTAGAAAATTCGATTAAAGGGGCATCATAACATAAAGAATAATTTATTGTTGCTATAAAAGATAGTGATAATTTTCAAACTAGTGGCCTCTTTTGTTCATGTTGTCCTACATTTTCTAGGAGAGTTCTCTCTTCGCCGGTGGCTGGCTTGGCAGAGGAGGTGGAGGCCTTCTTGTTGGGTTTATTATCAGGCAAGAGCTTCAATGTGATTCCCATGGCTATGAGCAGAAGCCCAGTCCCATGTTGCTCAGTCAATGGCTTTGTAAATATCAAGTATGAAAGTAATAATGTCACCGCCTTTCTTGCTGTTGTCACCTGTCAATGAAAATTAAAAATTTATATGTATTAAAAGAGAAAGTTGAAATACATTTATGCTTCCTGAAATTAGACTCATTCACGTGCAAAAATTGAATTTAGACCTATTTTTAGAGACCAAATATAATATTAAAATTGTTTCTTTTTTTCTTTTTTTAAATTATTCCATGTATTCTACATATATATATATATATATATATATAGGTTCTTGTTCTTGAAAAAAGTCAATTGCTAAAGAAAGTCAATGACACTTAAGAGTTTGTTTGAGTTTGTGAGATTTATCAACTAAGTGTCATCCATTTGGGTTTGTGATGTAAAAACATAATTAAAAAAATATAGTTAAGCGTTTGGTAAAATCGACAATGTAAATTTATTTACATTTTCAAAACTTTAATCTCAAAAGATATATTTTCTGCCATTTATCTTAGTTTGCCATCACAGTCCCACATGCACATTGATGGGAAATCTTTTGAAAGCACAGCAAAAGGAGTGAAATTTATTGAAAGTACACATTTACTTGCATAAATTGAGAAGGGGGAGAGGAAGAAAAGCTTGTGACAACAATGTACCATGGCGGTGGTTGCTGCACCAAAGAGGGCAATGAGAGAGAGGACAGAAACTTGGCCAATAAACGTGGCCATGGCTTCAAACACTAGCACGCCATAAACGTATGGATGCTGCATGAAAAGCAACAAGATCTATTGGAACATGCAATCCATGCTGTTTAGGGGGTAAAAAAATAAGCATTTTCTTCCAATCCATACCTGTGAACATGAGCTCCATGCTTTGAATAATTCTCCCGTTATAAGCATGGGTGGAATCAAGAAAGGCAAACCCACTACGGTTGAGCAAAACAGCATCTCTGTCTGCGCATGCATGAAGATAAAATAAGCTCAAAAATTAAATGCGAAGATCACAGGTTTTCCATGGATGCCTTTATTCACATTTATACGCCCACAGAGAGATCACTAGGACATGAAATTCACCTGCGTGGTTTCAGGATTCATGGTAAAGATTGCTTCTTGAAAATTACCCAAAAAGGAATCCATGACTAGAGCGCCAGATACCATTATAACACCAATTACACTGAAGTTGGGGGAAGTTTGTGCATCTGCTAAGGTGAAGAGGATCAAACCCACAACCAAGAGTACTGCAGACAGATATTCGTGAGGCGGGTATTTCCGCCGCAGGCCCGGTATGAATGCACCCATTATCATCACAGGCAGAACCTGAAGTGCCATAATCATCAAAATGAGAAAACATATTTGAGGACCTGGAAATATACTCGGCTCAAACTGTCAACATAAGCTGATAATGTGACTGATTATAGTGAAAATCTAGCAAATCATGTAAAAAAAAGATTTCCTAAAAACCTCAATCAACTTCAGAAAATCAGCAAATTTTTTACCAATTAAAATACTTCAATTTAAATCTCAAATGGGTTGTTGCTAATGAGTTTTGGCTCAAATGACCCAAACCCCTTCCAGAAGAATAGAGTGGAGCTGGATGCCTACCTCAAATAGGTAACTCTCTATGGAAATTCAAAGAGACAGATGTGAGACTAAATTTCTGATCCATCTTATAACTACGGGACAGCTTAGCATGCAAACAACAATGAACTCAAAAACTTCACCAGCATTTAAGGAATAATCTTCAAGTTATTAATTACATTTACTTAATTTCCATTATTACAAAGTAAGAAGCTTTTGTCCAGCTAAAATTTACTTGCTCTTGAAGGGAAAAGAAAATGCACATGGAATTTAATTTGCTGGTTACCTTAGTGGATTTGAACATAAGTTGTGCAGGGTAGTTAAGGAAAGCCAGAGATCCTTTGGTAAGTCCATGGGAGCCCATAAGGACAGCAGAGAGCTTCACATATGTCTTCCATGGGTTCATCATTTGCTTGGGGGTGAAGCCTTGGACATAAAGCAGAAACAGGTAGACGAATCCTTGAACAAATGTGAAATACCAACCATAGCTGGAACAAAAAAAATAAAATAAAATAAATAATTCATGGAAATCTATCATGACAACAAATCCTCAATTAAAGCTCAAAATCATTCATACCAAACAAAACAGTACCAATAAACTAAACTTACCTGAATTGGAGCCTGTTGTACACATACTCCTGAAAATTAGAAAATAAAAAATAAAAAAATTAAGAGCTACTCATAAATTATATATCTTTTGAATGAGCTCTTGAGATTTTCTATACCAATTAATTCATTCCAGAAATGACAGTTGCAGAAAATTCAGAAAGTCTAGGATTGAAGCATATAAGGATAATTTTTGGCCACATTAAAAGTCAATCTAAGAAATACGCTTCACTCGTTTCTTTTCCCATAACCAAAAAAAAGGTCAAATTTTCCTCTCTTTTTTTTGTGTTCAGTTTTCTGGGAAACCAAACAAGGGAACTGCAACCAAAAAAAAAAAACTTCATAGTTCCGGCATTAAAGAAAATATTTCTCGCAATCTAAAGATGCAGCCTACGCTTGCTCTCTGAAGAAACAGAGTAAAAAAAACGAAAATTATAAGAAATCATAAATTTTCTGTTTCAGAGTATTCTCAGCAACCAAACAAAATTAACAATAAAACAGAAAACTTTAAGACTACTCTTTAGTTTTCTCATTTACCAAACAGTTCGAAAACTCATTATCTTCTTTCTCCGAGCAACCAAACAGAGCGCCAATACAGAGAGAGGGAGAGATTACCTCGCAGACGCCATTGACAAGATAGCCAAAGAAGAACCCAGCGGAGCAAATGAAGAATTGATGCCATTTGGGTCTGTCTGAGAGCGAAATCCCAAACAAAGACCGCGCTTGCTCCTCGTTCTTCATTGCTTTCCTTTCCTATTCAGCACACTCACACTCACAGATTCCTTGACTCTTTCCCTCCCTCCTATTCGATATGGGTATCGATCAAGGCGGCCAAATCAATGAAAGCGTTGGCTATTGAGTTTGATTAGAGAATCAAAAAATACCAACTTGGCTTTCGGTGCATTTGCATGTTGACCCTCGCACATAAAGAGAGAGGGAGATAGAGAGACTGAGTAAACGGAAACTGGTTTCTGTTTGATTCCACTAAACATGCACAAAGCATGCGTTATATGGAAGATTTAGATGAAAATATTGTCTTTTAGAGAGCGAGAGAGAGAGAGAGAAGAGGCAGAGTTGCATTCTCGGCACAACTCTGGCTTTCGAGTGGAGAGAGAGATTTTCCATATATGTACGTTTTCTCGGAATATATTATGAGAATCCATCGAAAATGCAGGGCTGTAATCAGATGTGGATCGTGTGTATGGTTTCTTTTCTACAACCTTTGGGTGAGTTTCTCGGTTAGTTATTATATATATCGGATGTCCCGAAGGACAAGTTATTATATATATGAGTATAATAACATGTAAAAAAAAAAAGAAAAAAAAAAGAGTATAATAAATAGTAGCATTAGAAGAGAAGTATGTTTGTTAATTTATTTAAAATAGTGATATATATATATAATCATTTATGCTTTTATATAATATGTGATATAATAAATTTTACTATTTTTAACCGCCATAACATAGTACATGGTAATTTTTCTCCTTTCTTTTCCAAGATTTATTAATTTAAGAGAAATATTATATACTATACCCTTGTTTAATTTTTTTTAACAAATAATGATTTAAAAATTGATAAACAATACCACATCAGTTCAATAAAATAAGAGTGAAGTGAGAATGTAGTGTACAACATAGTAGCATTACTCTTAAGTCTTGACTTAAACTATGAAGATAAATTGTTTTAAATTTAAATTTATTTTACTAAAAATTTCAATAAATTTAAAGTTAAAACTTGATTTAACCTACAACTTAGGGTACTATATCCTTTTCATTTTTAAGTGAAACAAAGATTATTTATTTAATTTTTAAAATTTAAAACGTGGTTCCATCCATATTTAATTGACTCAACTTTCATTTTTTTTTTTTTTTTTTTCCGATCTCAATGTAAATCTCTCTCTACTTGAGAGTATGTTTAGAATTGCGTTCGATAAATAGAGCTTTTAAAAAACATTAACAAACATATATATTTTTTATCGGATAATTAAAAATGATATCCTTTTAAATTAACAAATTAATTTCGAGATTAATGAAGCATATAATATAATTGCCAAAAGGGGATAAAAAGAGGTGCAGTATCTAAAAGTTCTTCATGAAAGGTACCAGTTGTCTTTTATATACATACGCCAAACTCTAGTCAATTCACACAAATATGGGTAATATTGTAGTGTAATTCATTTCCCCCCCTATTTTAACTAGAGGAATTGTCGTTTTGAGTTGATTTTATATATTTTTCCAATATAATTTTGACCCGTCTTAAGGAAAATGGAAACCTTCGTTTCTTTAATGCTTTTAAGAGTTTTTTTTTTTTTTTTAAGTATTATCATGTAACATAAAAGTGAAAGCAGTTTTAAGGATTACATGTTTTAGGTTGTTTGTTAATATTTTTGTTTAGAGAGAGAAAGAAAATGGTTTAACAAACAAAGTAAGATATATATTTTTCTACAAAGTTCTTTACAAATTGACTTGCGAGTTTGCTTACCACACTAAGTCGCTAACCATTAAAAATTAAATTTACCAAACAGATTTTGTTACTTAATTTTTGAAGAAATTACTCATTTACTCCCCCAGTCCTTTTATCTTCCAAATTTTCAAAATGAGCATTGAATCTATGAATCTATGTGTAGGATCCACATAGGTCTCAAAAGTTTAGTAATAATTTTTTTAAAAAAAATTGGATGAGAGAACGACGAGATGAGAAATGGAGAGCCGCCTAGGCAAAAAGGTGGGATAAAATTGTCTCAATTTTTATATCTTTTTGGTTAAATGAATTTTCCTAAGAGTGTTCCTTTTGACTTGGCACCATTAACCTATTAAATACAAGAAAAAAAACAAAACAAAACAAAAAAACAAAACAGAACATTGATTGTATAATGAATCTTCACCGCTTGCAATTTCCTACTGTGATTGTCAGTGTTAATAGTATTTCCAAATAAATTGACTTATTAATAGCATTAAATAGCTTGCATTCTTTGTGTTTTTCCGCTGGCACTGCCATGCATGTGAGAGGCTCAATTTGCAGTAATCCTTGGCCAAAAGTTTTTTTTTTATATATATATATTTGATGGAATTGAGTTAAACTATGGAGGTGGTTGATAGCAATGGGAATCAATGGCACATATCGAGATATTCTGGTTTCAATGGAGTCAGTGGAACTTTAATGATGATCTTGAAAATGTTCGAGACATTGAAGGAACCATGCATGCTTAGGACTTGTAAAACCCATATATACCCTCCAACAGTACCATGCCACGATCTTCGTTAATTAGGCTAATTTAATTAAATGAATCGCATGTAGTTAAAATGATTAAAAGAATTTAATTTATGTCATTTACAATTTAGGAATAAAAATTAAAAAAAAAGAAAAGTGTAAATATTGGAATATGTTTATATATATATATATATATATCACAAATTCACAACCACAAAAGGATTTAATGAGATTATCCAATTAGTTTATTTTGTTTTGTTGTTGAGATTATCCAATTAGTTGATCAATCGCATTGAATAATAAAGAAAAATACAAACAACAAGTATGCATGCATGGCGTCTTCTCAACCGATCTAAGTGGTCCTCCATTTCATTCTTGTGGATGAAGGATAAAATCTCATTCCCAAATCCAAAGAATCAAACAAAACCTCCATCGCTGTCGGAAAAATACATTGCAACGTACTCCATCTTCAATTTGTTTAGGTTTTTTAGTCACAGGCAAACATATATATATATTAAAAAACGTTTTCTCGAAAATTATCATTCGGCTAGCTTGTGATGAATCATTGTTAGATTTTAATCCAATAGTAATTTTAAGAGTCACATCATTCTTAGAAAAACACAAGATAAACTTTTTAAATTACTTTTTTTTCCCATTGTCGGAGTGTCCACCAAATGGTCCCTTCTTCTTTTTGGTTCTCATCAATACGAAAGATATCATAACGTTTTAAGCAAGAATGTTGAGACTCAAATTCGTAGGTTTTCAGAATTAACAACTGTCGGTAAAGATCGATTGTTCATGCGCATGAAAAAAGAAGAAGAAATCACAGCCTCAAATAGCAAAGTGGTCCTTTCTTTGATCCTCAGCAATACACCAAATATCATCTTTACGCAACAACAAGTTGAGACTACTCAAAAGTCGCAGCATAACGGTGACATTTTGAGATTAATCAAGAGCTGTCAGACAAATTAAGTTGTGCATGCCCATGAATCAAGAAACAGGCTACAAATATTGTGGATCATATGGAACAAGATCAAGCTACAACCCCAACTCTCTAATTTACCCTGGCTTAAGCTTGTGATTTAACCAACAAAAAAAAAAAAAAATTCAATATTTCACTGATGCAATTTTAAGGTTAGCAATTTTTTGACATGGCCCATGAACAGAACATGCACTCAATACGATGCGTTAGGATTGATGAGTCTATTTTTTAAATTAAAACTAACTTACATAGTTTTATATCAATGTCTTGACACGACTTAAACCCAATATGCAATAGAAAAGCTGTCAATTTTTGAGAAGACCCGTAAACCCAACACGAATCCAACTCAAAATTAGTAAGGTTGAGGACCTGATCCATTTAATTGAATAAATTTGAGTTATAATGTTTCAATACAATCCAAATCGATCACGGATTTATGCATGCTTGTACCATACCCAGTGATAGATTATTGTGTTAGCAATTGTGTTTGACTGGGGGTTCTAGTTTTAATTTGGGGGCAGATGCTGATCGCAAGCAGGATTGGAATATTGTATTGGGGAAAGAGTTTTTATACTCTTGTAGTTGTACCTGCGTAAAAGTTCTTCTACCTTTGATAGAAAATTGAACGCACGAAAATTGAGTGTATTGCTGAATGGATGGACCAATAAATTGTACCGGTTGATCACTTGTTGATCAATTAGTATAATATTTTCCCTCATTGACCCAAAACTTCAGGTTGGGTTCATGCATGGAGCCTTGTGGTGCACATAAAGTGTAATCATACTTCACACACAAACAAACAAGAATACCTATGCGAATAAGATTGTGATAGGAAATCAATTAAAAATTTGGAGGTTTGTAAATTTAATTGGGCTGATCTCCGAATGTTTTGAGGATGGATAGTAGTTCCCCAGACATGTCACATGTTTATAAGTTGGGAAGTGATGCCAATGCACCAGGCTTTCCTTGGAGATTTGGAGTTGATGTACAAGAGCACATGCGGATTGCTAAAGTGTCGATTAATTAAGATTAGACTATGATTTCTAATTTGACATATTTACTTATGCACTAACGTTTTGCTTGCTGCGTCGCGTGAGCGGGACTAAATAAGATGGAAAGATTGTGGTTACTAATTATGTGGTATTTTTGTTTTTAGTTTGAAAAAATATTACGGTGTGGTGTGACATAAAGGTAAAAATTATTTTTTATAGTTTTATGAGCGTTTTGTATTTAAATTATTTGTTATTGATTTTATATTTAAAAAAGAAAACAAATAAGTTAACGAACAGAACCTTTTTTTTGTTTTTTGTTTTTGGTTTTTTTGAGGGATTTACTAGAATGCAAGTGTTTGGGTTAATGGGTTGGACATGAAGTTGTTATTGGGCTTAATTGCCATGGACGTTGATGTCTAGCAGAAAGAGACATGTGAACCATTTTTCCAATGTTTAAAAGCCCACTGGCATGGGACAAGATTTATTCATGGACCATTGTGTCATTTTCAGGGTTAAATCCAAAAATAGTACGAACATCTATAATGACACATAAAAAGAAAGCATTTTGCTGGCCATTCTAACATGCTGAAAAGAATTTCCCTTCCTCATTGATTTTATTTTTTCACAAATGTTTAGCATCATCTAATGCTAAAGAGACCCTACAAAAATGTGCATGAGTCATGCCTCATAAGAGTTTCTTGTCCCCTCCTCACATGCCAAAACTGAAATGCCCTAAGAAACAAAGCTGGAAAAAGAACTATTTCATAATCCAGATTAAATTTCACAGCATTTAATAGTGTAAAAAGAGATCAGCCAGAACCTCGTCTATCAGACACCCTAAAACCCGAGTCTCAATTTCCAAAGCTACCTCCTCTCGCTCCTCCTCAAAGCTACTCCACCTCTCTCTCCTATCCATTTCACTAACATAAGCCTCCTTCTTATGCTCTATCCCCCATTCATGTAACCCATTATGATCCCCCTTCATCCATGCTGTTGCCATGCTTACCATCTCGCAATTGAACTCATCATCGTCATCACCATCATCCTTCTTAATTTGGCATCTCTTGCTACTCATCAATTCATCACTAAAGAAATCAAAAAATAGTTTTTCCACCTTGGCCTTGCCAATATCTATTGAACTTGTTGCTTTGACATGATTCAACAGCTCCCTCACCTTCCTTTCAATTTCATTTTCTTCTTCTTCTCCTTCTTCAAATCTGGAATTTTCTTCCATTGGCATCCATTCCTCCAGTTTAGCTAGATTCTCAAACTGCTGAATCTTTTGCATAAGATTTTGTCTTGTCCCTGTTAGAAAATCATAGATTCTTATAAGCATTTTGTTCTCATGCTGCAATGCCAGCCTATTAATTTGTATCCCTCCACAAACCCACAAGGTCACAAGCGTACACACAAATTTAAGGAAAGCATCATAAATCTCAGAGCAACTAGCTAGGCTTAATTACCCACCAATCTTTCTATCTTCACACTGTCACTGATTTTTAAAAAAAATGTTTTTAATGGACACGGAAAATAATGATGCCCCCTATTAGTGCAAAAAGACGTGTAACAAAAAGGGAAAATGAAAAGATGTGTTAAATTATTAGTTAACTAGAAGTTTAAGTCCCTCAAAAAAAAACTAGAAGTTAAAAGTAAAAAAAAAAATTGTAGATTTAACTATTTAGTTAATATTTTAGTACTTTCTTCATGTGTGAATTGGAATAAGATTGACGATTTTTGATACAATCTGCGAACTCGACTCGAATTCAATATAAAATTAAAGGATTAAGGTTAAAATATGTAGCATATTTAATTTAAAGAGTCATGTTAAGGTTGACTTATATAGTCTTATAGTTATGCATTCGAACTTAACACACGAATATGATTGAACTTATAAAAAATAAATTTAATTATGTAGACGGAACATACTCTCAACACCGGCGAGGCTTCGGACAAAGGATGAGAATGGCTCCCCATCCTCTTCATCTTGAAAATCAAGCACCGAAACTGGGCTTTGTTGTTCTTTCTCATTGCACGTTGTTGTTGTCTCTACCTGTTAGAGTTTTATTAGAGGCCAATCCAAATTAATCAGTACAAAATTATAACTGCTAGAACAGTATAGAGAAATTACTAGAATTGCTTGTCTACTTAGATTTTTTTTTTTTTTTAATAATATATCACATGAGCACAACGAGATAAAAGTAAAATAAAAATATAATTTACAGTATTTTTTTATTTATTAATATATTTAAAACAAAAACACACAAATAAACATATATAGTCTATAAACAACTTCCTCATTCCTCGTAACTTCTCTTTTGTATATAAAATTCAGATAAAAAATAATAAAAGAAAAAGAAAAAGACATAGGGAACCCAAAGTCAACCGAATCTCACCGGGAGAAAACACTGTGATATAAAATAAAAGTAAAATCATCCAAGGACCCTCAGCAGCAGACACAAACAATATATATATAGACGCGACGCAGTAAATAATTGCTCACCTCGGGGCCAACTGAAGCCGTCTCCACGTAATCACTACCGACACGTGGTAAATATTGTTTACCAACATGAACCTCGGTTTCACCGCACTCCTGAGAAGTACTGCTACTGCTCCAGGAGGGCGGTAAATACTCCGAGGTAAAGTCGCTTTCGCACCAACTTGAGCCACTGCTGTTGCTACAAGTGGTAGTGGTGGATCCCGTGGTGGTGGTTGTGCAGTGATGAAGGGAAGAAGCGAAATCCGAGGGCCGAGATTTCTCCTCCAGCAAGTCCCGGAACGATGCCCACCGCACGATGTCTTTGACTCTGACCGTAATTTTGATTTCACGTGGCTTGCTTGGCGGGTGCTTTCTTGACGGTCTCCGCGGCAGGCTTTTTGGGAAAATAGAGGGGGATTTGACGGTGGTGAACGGAAGTTTCTTGACGGCGTTAATCACGGCTTGGAAGGCTGAAATTCTGGTTGATGCAGCTTTTGAATTCAAACGTCTAGAAAAAGGAAATGATTTAAACCCAGTTGAAGAGCATGAATCTGGATGGTCATTGAGGAAGTCTTTGAGCTTTCTAGGCATAGCTATGGTTGAAGCCATGGTTTCAAGCGAAAGAAAAAGGCTATGGGGGCTAAGAAAGGTCAGTACAAAAAATGGCTGGCCATGAAAGTGTGAGAGTGAGAGTGAGAGGGAGAGGGAGAGATGTGGATTTAAAGGGGTGAAGAAGATAAAGAAGAAAGGGAGAGGTAACTTCCAGGTGGAGATCTCCAGAGAGAACTGCTGGACATGAAAAAATAATAGGAGTGGAGGAAAAAGACAAAGCAACGTAGAAGCGTGGATGCTTCTGTTTTATGGTTTGGAGATTATCTTAATTAAATTTCTGGTTGGTTTTGGACTTGTCAACTGTGAGCTGAGAAGCATGTCGTCAGGGGAAAATGGGTTGACTCCTCAGAACTCAACTGTCACCTGTGTCTGCTCACATGCATTTATTTGAAGGGTACCTGCGGATTTGATTTTGTGATGCATAATATTAATTGCATCCTTTTCTGGTGTGTTCTGTCTCTAAACATGCACAGGCCTATTATGGAAAGTAATGTCACCATTGCATTATTTTCACAACTGCAAATTAATTAAGACACTGCCCCCACAGAAGAGACTAGCTAGCTAGTATATATGACATTGAATCCTAAGAATTTTACTGCTGGTTTATATGCCTTAATATTTAGCAAGTTTTTGGCAATTTGTTTATTTGTTCGGACAAATAGATCCGTAAAAAGTTAAAAATTATGTCATATTCTTAACAATTTTAATCCAACACTAAAGATCATTCAATTAGTAACACTTTGATGGAACAGTCAGGTCAAACGAGAATCGGGTGCAATGAAAACCAATACGCTTCATTCAAATCGGGTTAAGTTGTTCAAGGCCACATGAATGTGTCAAATGTTTATTTTTTCTATTTTTTTTACACGAATAATGTTTTTTTCTCTCTCTCTCTCTTGAACTAGAATATTTGAATTATCATGTATATTATATTGAAAAAAATTAGAAAATACTCACGTTTTACTCAATTTTTTTTTCAATCAAACTAACGCCAAAATAAAATATTCTAGAGATGATCTTTCGCATGGGGGGTCCCTGTTTTTTCATTTTTCTGCTGATATTGATGGGTTCCGTTTGGATACCGGTACATGTAGGTTTACAAGCTTGCAATAAATCAGACAGATTACGTGAACTCACAAGATCTTCCTCCATTTGTTCAGTTTGTCCACTATCTCCTCGCCAGGTCATTGAGGGATTTGCACGTGGCTATTTCTTTGTTTTTTTTGAGACAAGACTGCACTACTCAGTTGCTATTTTCAGAGACACGTAGACCCCATTGGTATATGGGATCCGATGTTGTACTGATTGCAATTTGCAAGTGGTGGGAGGGTACTTGGGATTCATTTCAATTAGGATGATGAAGTTCATAGAAATTTTAGGTAGTTTAAGAGAGAAGGACTATGAGATTTTCAATTGTCTCAAACAAGCACGTTGACTTAATTCTTATAGTATTTGGTGTATGAAGATTAATTTTTTAGTTAACGGAACTATGATACATAGGCTGATCGAGGAAGATTAGGGGAATGGAACTTTATTAATAGAATTACTATTTGTATGAAATTTAAATAACCTAATTGTAATGGATTATGGATCCTTGCTGTGTGTGTAGATATTACCAAATAATACATACACTTACTAAACTATACACACATATATACATATATATATATATATAAAAGATAAAGAATCATATGAGATAGACTAAAAATTCAAAGCTTATCAAGTACTACACACACAAACGTATATATTCACAAACATATAGGTGTGAAAGATATCTGGAAAGCCTACCAGACTTGATTATTTGGAAGCTAAATGTTATTTACTTCAATGTCTCGTGTAATATTAACTATGTGTACATAAATTTTTAGTTATTAATTTTTTTTTAAAATCGGGTTTCAAAGGTGAGTTCAACCAAAGGCGACCTATAGAATAAATTAAAATGTCTTGATATTTTGTACAAGCATAATGTTAATTCATTGAATACTAATAGGTGTGTGAAACTGCCAAAAAAAGAAATTGTTATTGAGTCAATGTCAATAGAGAGGGTTATCATAGATGTCGGCTGCAGAATGTAATGATATGCTATGATTCAAAGTGTCTCACGTCTTAATTTAATATATAAATTATTGAATACCCTTTTTGTTCAATAAGCAATTTCAATTCAATTGGGAAAGAGAAACCAAAGAATGGGCTTGAAAATTCCTTTTAAACCTCCTTGCATGGTCAGGGGGCAGGGCTGAAGAGCTTAAAGAGTTGGCCCAAAAACCACATTTTGCCCATTCAATCATATAACGGCACCAAAAAAGAAAAAACATAACGGCGCATGTCCGTTCTGCTTCTACCTTCATCTTCTTCTTCTTTTCTCCAAAACGATTAAAGCTACTGCTACATGCTAATGCTATCACAGTATAGTCCGTAAAACCCGAACCCATCCTTTTACCTGCATTTTCTATTAGGACCCAGTTCGTTATTTCGAAAAGGAATGGGGGTGGGAGGGCATTTCTGGGACCTGCTTAAACCGTATGCCCGACCCGAAGGCTCCGATTTCCTGAGGAACAAATGGGTCGCCGTGGACCTCTCCATCTGGATCGTCCAGCACGAGACCGCTATCAAAACCCATGTCAGAAACCCACACCTCAGGCTCACTTTCTTTCGTACCATCAATCTCTTCTCCAAGGTGTTCTTGAATTTCTATGTTCTCTCGATTTTGTTTCCTGTTTGGCTGACAAGAAAGTTAATATTTTTGGGCTTTGTGGTGCACGGTGTGTTTAGTATGTCCTTTTACGGAGACCCTCTTGTTTTTTTGGTTTTAAATACTCTGTTTGTTTTGAAAGACTTGTCTAGGCTGAGTTACGTGCTTGTGTTCCTTTTGGGCGTAAATTATTGTTTTTTAAATTATTTAAATTTTTTATTTGGCTGCGTAGAAGAAGAAAATAAGAAAAACGTGAATGAAAATTTTGGGTTTTTATCTAATATCTGTTGTGGTGTTTTGAGGTTGCGAATCATAGTCTTTGATTTTATTTTTATTTTTAACAATTGCAATTGATAGTTTTGCAGTTTGGAGCTTTTCCAGTCTTTGTCATTGATGGAACTCCGTCGCCGCTGAAATCGCAGGCAAGAATTGCGAGATTCTTTCGCGCTTCTGGCATTGATTTGTCTGACTTGCCGGTGGCGGGAGAGGGTGTTTCAGTTGAGAGGAATAGTGCATTTTCAAAATGTGTCCGAGAGTGTGTGGTGGGTTGTTTCGTTTATCATAGTTACTATTGTCAGCTTATAAATGTGGTTGGAATTCTGGTTTTTCCTTTGATGTGCTTCAATCTGTATAGTTTTGGTGATGATTCTCCTTTTGATTGTTGAGGAACCTAGGAAACTGAATGAAGTTTCAACAGTTAAAAATTTTAGTTTGTGTTTATGTATATATTTTATTGTCTAGAAAAAAGTCTGTGTGAACTAGGGAAGAAGACCTCTATATCTCCAAAAAACAAAAAAAAAACACCTTTATGGTTGTACTGTTACAAAGTAAAAGGCAGAAACATACATTATGATCAGAGGTTTGAAGGGTATTCTGTGAGATTGCGGTTAAGTCACAATACTTGTGACACAGAAACAGAAGGATGCTAAAAGATTCAGATAAGGTTAAAGCATATGTTACATTTGTTTTCCTTCTTTTTTCTTTGGGTGTGTGATTTGGGTGGGTCATTTGCAAATTATGCTATAGTTAAGGGTTATTCTGTAAAAGAAATTTGACGAATTTGTTAGTAACCTAGCACGCTCTCGCCTTATGATTTAGTTGCATACTGGGCAAACGAGCTTTCGTATTTGTATTGCTTTATGTGTGTCTTCATATGGTGTAAGATCAGTTTAGCTCTTCTTGGAATTTTTCATTTTATTTCAAATCTAATATGGAGATTTCTTCTATTACATGCCGAATGGTTGTTGGTTATACAGCTTTCATATTTGATTTGTTAGTGATGCTTTTGGAATCTTTATCTAGTTATTAACTAGTAGTGGCTTGATAGGAACTGCTTGAGCTATTTGGGGTGCCTGTATTGAAAGCAAAAGGAGAGGCTGAAGCACTGTGCGCACAGTTAAACAATGAAGGTTATGTAGATGCTTGCATCACAGCCGACAGTGATGCATTTCTTTTTGGGGCTAAATGTGTTATAAAATGCATTCAGCCCAATTCCAAAGTAAGTACAATTGCTTTAGGAGGTTTATTCATGTCAATTGAGCATTAGGTTTCATTTTGAAGCGCCTTCCAATCAAGTGCTTTTAATGTGGTAGTTACATCTATGTGCCAATTGTAGTTCATGGATTTCTTTGTGCTCCTATCTGTTCATGATCAAACAAAAATCTTAATTTTTAAGTTTTTAAGTTTTGCAGTATTGTTTTTGTTACTTAGAGAGATTTGGCATTGCATTTCCATTCTTTCTTTCCCACTTTTTGAAACCATTGTTCTTTTTTAAGTTGTTTTTTGCCATAGTGTCCTTCTTGGCGAGCATGAGAATCTCATTCTTTGCAGGAACCATTTGAATGCTACCATATGTCAGATATTGAAGCTGGTCTTGGATTGAAGAGGAAACACTTGATAGCCATCTCTCTTTTGGTTGGAAATGACCATAATTTAAGTGGGGTGCAAGGTATTGGGCTTGATACGGCTCTTCGTCTTGTCCAAGCTTTTAACGAGGATGAGATATTGAATAGGTGTGCTTCTTAACTGTTTTGACATGCCAATTCTTTGTTTTACTTTTATTTTTATTCTGTGTTGTTAAAAGTTCGTGAACAAATATGTCGTGATGATGTTATGTTTAGTTGGGATTGATACCTTATAATGGAAGGTGTTATTTCATGCAGGTTACGTGAAATGGGCAATGGGGACACTCCACTGTTTCAAGGTGATATCAAATCTTTAGATGATTCTATACCCAGTTCGAATGAGAGCTCACCGAAGATAAGATGTTCTCATTGTTCCTTCTGCGGACATCCTGGCAGCAAGAGAGCTCATTTTAAGTTTTCATGTGAATACTGTAGTACCAGTAAAAGTGAGGGTTGTATGAAAAAGCCAGAGGGGTTTAAATGTGGTTGTGCCTCCTGTGATATGGTATGTCCATTTTTTTTTTTTTTTTTGTATTTGTATTTGTATTGGTATGTCCTTCTTGATTTCCATTAGTTTATTAATCTTTTTAAAATCTTCATAGCAACATTTTGGGATAATTTCTGTTACACTTAAAGTCAAAGAGTTGCAATTGCATCTCTAATGTTTGTGTGCAATGTGAGTTTTGTTTCTTATTAAAAGCATTTGATGGTGTATGGGTGGCAGTTACAGAGAGAAAAGGAACAGAAGAAGCAAGAAAATTGGAGAACAAAAATTTGCAACAAGATTGCACTGGAGTCAAATTTCCCCAACGAGGAGATTATTAAAATGTATTTGTGCAACAACCATGGTTATTTTACTGGTACGTTTGCTTGGATTGATGAGTCTTTGCTCAATTGGATATTTATCAGAAAATTAGTGTTATGATATTGACATGGACTGAATGTGATTTAGGATGCTGAAATAATGCATGAAATGAAAACTTTCCCAGATAAAAAGTAATTACTTACTCTCTCTAACAGCCAAAGACGGCCCTCGCATATCTTGGGGAGGCCCAAAAATGGAAATGCTGGTCGATTTCTTAGCTTTTCATCAGCTCTGGGAGCCATCTTACACTAGGCAGATGATGCTTCCTATGTTGTCCACCATTTTCTTAAGAGAAATGGCTATAAATCCAGTAAAAACTTTATTATATGGGCAGTATGAGTTTGACTCTGTACTGCGTGTGAAGATAAGATATGGACATCAATTCTATGTGGTCAAGTGGAAAAAAGATGTGACTGCCCTGGGCAGTGCTATGCATGCAATCCCTTCTGAGGAATCTGATGTGCAACATGATGTTATAGAATTAGATGAATCTGTTGATTTATTGGAAGAGTCCGATGGCCCCAAGGTGCATGTTGATGAGGGCTGCTGCTACCTGTTGACGGATGAAAATATGGACCTTGTTCGAGCTGCTTTTCCAGAAAAGGTTGACAGATTTTTGCATGAAAAGGTATCATATTTTCCTATTATATCTTGGCCATTTCATCTCCCTTTTTACCCCCCTCTTATTATCTGGAGTTTTTCTTCGTTATGATTGTAACGTAGATATTGTAAAATGAGGCCATTAAAGTGAAGAAGTCTAGTTAAATGTTGGATTTGGTGATAGTATTTTTGTGTAATAAAGGCTCCTGGCAGGTAAAGAGCATTTTTTTCTCTTTCTTTTTTTTTTTTTTCTTTTTTCAGGAAGTTGCTGCTCTATAAGGGTACAGCATAATTAACTCAGTCCTTACTTTTGGAGTTACAGCATAATTAGTTCTCTGCGCTTGAAATTTTGCAGGAAATAAGAGAATCAAAACGAAGAAAGAATTCTAGCTCAAGATCTAAAGGGACCAATGAAAACTCAGAATCAAAAAGATCAAGCAGTGTCCAGCTAAACATTACTGAATTCTACCGTTCAACCAAAGTACAAATTCAGGTAAAACCAGGAGAAGATCAGGGTGCTGGGGCCTTAGAAGAGAAGAGGAAAGTATCAAGTCCAAATCTTTCTAAGTCAGTGAGGCGTCGCCTTTTGTTTGACTAGGGGACATTTTAATCTTTTTGGATGCTTCTCTGCAGTAGATATCATGAATTGATATCTGAAGTTTAGGATGATTAGGTATATTTTTGCAACTAAGGTGATACTTTTATAGTTTTATGTGATATAGGTTGGATCCCATGTTTTCCTCCATTTCTAGTTTCGTGTAAAGCAAATTTCTTTTTTTCTTTGTAAGTTATACTTCTCAAATTTCAATGGTTTGTTTGTCCAGCTTGATCTGATCAAAGTCCTAGTAATAGTGTCTGGGTGTTAGAACTAGTGCTCTACTAATCATGCAATGAGACACGGCTATGATTGAAACAATGGTGTGAACTTCAGCTTGTGCGGACAAATGGAAGTGCTTTAGTCCTCTGCAACATTTAACTTTTACTCCCATCCTTCATCTTTGGCTTCCGGCTTAGATAACACTTTCGACCATCACAATATATATATATTTAAAAAAAAAAAACAAGGAACCCCGGCAGGTCACTCTATGTACCTATTCCTGACCATTTTTTTAAAAAATAAGTCTTTATATCTTAGCAGAGTAATGTTAGAAATCACATTTTTATATCTTCAGTAAAAATTTTATTACACTTGTTGGCGTAGCAGGGTCAATTAACTCTTGAATAAGTCTTTGTTAAACATGTTTTTTAATAATTAATTGGAATTGCCACCCCAAAGGACGATTGTGTGATCAAAATAGGGCCTCGGGTCAAGAACTGCCCAACTGAATCGAACACAATTATAATAAAATCAAATGCTACCTTGGACTCAACCTGCAGCTTCTGATTTCAAATCGAACATGGTTTTTCAGATGAAATTTTACTATAAATATATTGAGTTGAGTGGCGATGGTGGACAATATTTGATTCTGCATTCAGTTTTGATGCCACTGCACCTCCACACCAAACAAAGCCAGCTATATTGTGATGCTCGAAGACACCTTAACTGTTTGATTCTATGCATGAAAAGTGGCAAGCCTTGTCAAGACTTGGCAGTGAGTGAGCACTTTTCAAGTGACATTCTATAAATTCTATCTTTAGTTTAAGGAATATCATTAATCACAACATCTGTCTTCTCTTTTGGCAAGTACATCTGTCGGTATGTGTTAATTTTTTCTGCTAGTTTTTTTTTTTCTTCCTAATTTCAGGATTAATTAGTAAAGGAGGTGTAAGTTAGTCTTTCTTGTAATTCAAATATTGAATTAAAAATTTAATTACATGGGAGAAAAATTTCCCCAGTTATTCTATAACAGAAATATTTAAAATAAAATGTTATTCACATTGGAAGCAGAATTTTCCTTCTAAATTTCAGAATGGAGGTGCATGCAAGATCATGAAATGTAGCTCTTTTGATTCATCCATCCATCCCATCTTTATCATACCTATCTGTTGTTGATTACTACTGTTGAACAAATTAAGGTTTTGCCATTTTAGAATTAAATGAAACAAATCTTTTAAAGTAAGGAATCTTTATTAAGGTGTTAAAAAATATATGTTATATGAGAAAAAATTTACAATCTTTCTTAACATGGAAGCTAATTAATCACTTTGACTCCCTCGTTATATGTAGCAGCTTTCATTAGAACAAATGGCATGCTAAATATTCTTTCTACCTTAGAGGACATTGATTTTCAGGTGGTCTCCACAGTCTTCAAAAGAGTTGAAAAACTATAGGTGCTCAAATCAACGTTTCTAGGTTTTAATTGCTACTGCTGGCCAATAGCAATAGGAAAGTTTTCTGCCATTGTTAACCAAACTGCAAAAACAAAGTTGAAAAGAAACTTCCCGTTGGTAAGTTAGAATAGTATGTATCTAAGTACATACTATATAAGCATATTAAAGTACAAGCATCTCTCTCTCTCTCTCTCTGCTCTAAACATTATGTAATTTATGTGTTCTCAAACCAAAGATATCTCCCCTATCTCTGAGTTTCACCTTGCCTTATAGCTTCAACAGCATGAACAGTGAGAAGGCCATCTCAATTGAGTCTATGATAAATGCCAGTCCATTGCCCGAAGCTGTCAGCGTTTTGGTTGTGGATGGCGATTCTACATGTCTTGCAATCATATCCAAAATGCTCTATAAATTCGGTTATAAAGGTAATCAGTAGAGATTATTATAGGAAGAAACAATTCTTTCTTTTGTCATTATTTTAGATGTTTTTGGGATTTTTCATTATTTTTCTGCAACCTCGATCATAATTGTTTCTTTTATTTTTCATAAGTAGATATATTTCATTTTATAATATTAATTTTTGGATGCACCATGACTCTCTCTCTCCCTCTCTCTCTCTCTCTTACTTCCATTACTGATCAAAGAAAAATGTGCCGGAAATGGTGATGGTATTCATTGCTTCCTTCATGTTATTGTGATGAACACTGAGATGTTACATTATATTCTAGGAAATCATCATATCCCTTCATAATTCCGACACAAATATGTATAACATCCTTCAGAAATAATATGTTTTAGACTTTATTGTCCTTTCCTGTGTCTTACTTTGCAACCCAAGAAGCATATCAGACTTTGGTAGCATCTGGAACTTACGTCTCATTTAGAATGATTTTCTAAATTTTCCTCATCGTTTCATCACCAGTTTTAACTGCTAAACGAGCTACTGTCGCGTTGTCGATTGTACGAGAGAAAGAAGATGACCTTCACCTTGTTCTGGCAGAGGCTCATTTGCCTGACATGAATAAATACGAGTTCCTAGAGAGAATGGGAGAAACGTCAAAATTACCAGTTGTTCGTATGTATCACTCCTAATCCGGCTTTTGATCTCATTTTCTTTTTACTTTTTAAGTGTTCTCAATGGGACACACTTTCTTCTTTCTCTTACAGCAATGGTCTTTTATTCCTATTGTAGTTATGTCGGCTGATGATAATGAGAATGCTATGTTAGGCAGCCTGTTCAAGGGTGCTATGTTCTATCTTGTGAAACCAGTTACCTTGAACAATGTAAGAAACCTATGGCAGTTTGCATCAATGAAGAGTATAGAGGAAACAGCAGCCACTGATGGAGTAAGCAGTGTTCAGCGGGAATCATCTGATATAGAGATTCAATCATTTGAGAACAAAAGGCAGCAGAGTCACCGAAAGGCCAAAAGAAAAGTGCCGGAAGCAATGGAGAAAGATGAGGAGGAAGACAATGATGATGCAACAGTCATAAAGAAGCCAAAGCTAATTTGGACAAATGATCTACATAACAGATTCCTGGAAGCTATCAGAGTATTAGGCATTGACAGTAAGCATTTCTTGATTTTAGTGTTGATGGAAATTTACCCTACTTGGTTCTGTCCCTACTCTTAATAATTATAGAAGTTGATTTCGGTCTTGATTAGGAGCTCATCCAAAGAAGATACTTCAGCATATGAATGTCCAGGGACTAAAAAAGGAAAATATTTCAAGCCATTTACAGGTTTGTACTCTGAAAGTCAAAATATTATGAAAATGTTGCTTTTGATGTGATAGGTATCTTTATGAAGGTTTACAAGCACCCTTTGATGCAAGCTTGGATTCCTATGTGGCCATAAACAGTAATACTCGAATCCCAATTTGCCATGCAGAGCAAAAAACAGAGGGAAACAAAAAAATCCTCTCTTGGCAAATGCAAACTTATCTGCAGCTCAATCATTGTCGTACATCAAAAGTCCTAAACTGATGAGGAATTCATGTTTTTCCTGGTGACTCTGCAGTTTCCTGAACTCTAGTTTTTGTTTTAGAGGATACTAGAAGTTTTCTAATCTATACTTAAATTTTTCCTTACATGTCGGGATCTGCTTATGGCACAATGGCGTGAGTACTTACCCAAAAGAACTTATCATAAATGTTACTGTTGCAGAAATATCGTCACTCCTTGAAGCGGGAACAAGAATCACAAGATGCAATCCAAAAGACCTTGACTAGAGATTCTACTGGATCAAGTATGGCATCAAATCAGCAAGCACCATTCAATTTACAAGGATTTCTTCAATTTTCAAATCAACAATCCCCAGTGACATCATATCAACTAGACTCAAGCCGTAGTGATATATCAAATCCTTTGTATGGGCAACTGATGGAACCAAGCAATCAGCTAGATTCTACTCAACCCAATTCTGGCCATGTTGGAATTTGGATCACTAGCATTGACTTGGCAGGATTTGGCCAGACAGGAAATTCTAATGGTGAAGAAATCCTCAGAGGGGACTCAGATCCCTTCAGTGTGGATCGTATTGGCTTTGGAAATGCAACACATTGCCTGACATTGCTGAGCGATTCCTTGCAACAACAATTTATGCAGCCACAACTACTTCCCCCACCTCCACCTCCACCGGAGCCAGAAGAACATGATATTTTTGGGGTTGAAAGAGGAGAAATAGATGAATGGTTTGATACTGCAAAAGACCCTACTAGTCTGTTCCATGATGAGGAATTTATTGATCTCTGGTAATCAAGTTTCGCATCCAGTTATATGAGTGCTGCTCGACATTGACCTTTGTGTAGGGTCTTTTTTGTCTTGTCATCTTAAAAATTCTTTTGCACTTATAAGCCATTTCTTTCAATGTTTAAAGCCACAAGGGTGTGAAAGGGCCATGTACAAGAACACTGAAATCACTACTTACATGGACAGTGAGCTTCCCGAAACATGAATAAGCCATGGCATGCATAGTTTTGGAAGCCAAGCAAGAAAGGTGTAAAACTTCTACATTTATTTTTCAAGTTGAGTTTGAAGGTTTCAGTTTTGAGGAATTAAGTGTATTTGCTGTTGATGTACTTGATTGCTATTTTGTTACTTGCATTACAATGAAAGATTGATTAGAGGATATCTTTTGTCTATTCAAGCTGTGATGACAAGTTGTTTCATACTTTTTTCTTTCGAATGCCGTCTGCAACAAGAAATAGAGTTCATGGAATACATGTTTGGTCTTATCCTTTTGTGCTCAGCCAACAATTGCTGGGTTCAGCGTTCCACATGCTGTGCAGCAAGAGAGAGCAGCAGCAGCAGCTAAATGTGTTATCTATAAATTCACAATTCTAAACAGGAGACTCAAAGGTTAATTATTCTGCACCATTTAATATAAATTCATATATAATAGGCAGTCAAGATTGGTATGAAAAAAATCAATCTAATATAAATCTGAGGTTAACCTATTATAATAAGAGTATAATTTTGTATAATTTATAAGAGCTCAAATTATTTTTATGATTTCTAAAATGAAAAGAAAAGAAAAAAAATAGGAGCCATTGCACGTGCGGCAAAAGTCAGCCATGCTTTCCTGCCATTTATGACATTTTCTATTTATTTATAATATTTATGAGAGACAGAGAGAACCCTGCCCAGTCTTCGCCTACCTCCAGCTGCTCTTCGTAGACTTCGAATAACACGACAGAAACACCAATACAATCGTCTTGTCACCCAGATAAACCCAAATCCCTTTGAATTCCACCCTCTAACCCATCGGTTCCTCCCTTCGAAGACATCTACCAAGTCGACGACATGGCTGAACTTGCCTCTGGCGTCGCAAGTAAGATCTTGGAGAAGCTAGGATCCCTTGCTTGCGGAGAGTTCATCTTGGTATTGGACATCAAAAGCCAGCTGATAGAGCTTGAGGGCACCATGACAACCATTAAAGCCGTGCTCTTGGATGCTGAAGAGAAACAAGCTACCAATCGGGCGCTGAGCATCTGGCTGAGGCAGCTTAAAGATATTTTTTATGCTGCCGAGGATGTGCTTGATGAAGTTGAGTGCGAAGTTCTAAGGAAGCAAGTGCTCAGAACATATGGGCGCCCAAATAGAGAGGTACGTGGTTGCTTTTCAGGCTGTAGCGCCCTTCCATTCCGTTCTAAATTGGGTCACAAAATCATGGGCATTAAAGAGAAGTTAAGTAAGATTGCAGCTAATAAGGATCAATTTAATCTCATAGCACGGCTTGAAGATAACCATGTCATGCATAGGAGGAGGGACATAACCCACTCATTTGTTCTTCCTTCAGATGTTATCGGTAGGGATGATGATAAAAAAAATATAATAGATCTTTTGATGCACCCAAATGCTGATAGAAATGTCAATGTAGTTTTTATAGTTGGGTTAGGAGGTTTGGGAAAGACGACAATTGCTAAGTTGGTATACAATGATAAACATGTAGCTGAGCAGTTCGAATTGAGGATGTGGGTTTGTGTGGCTGAGGATTTTGATGTTGCTAGATTAATTAAAGAAATCCTTAAATGTGCAAGTGGTACAATTGATGAGAATTTGGGTGTAGATATGTGGCAAACTAGTTTAAGAGACTGTTTGAGGAATAAGAGGTTTCTACTTGTTTTGGATGATGTTTGGAACGAGGATCGGAGTAAATGGATTGAGTTGAGGGGGTTGTTAAGTGGTGGTTTAGAGGGAAGTAGAATTGTTGTGACAACGCGTAGTCACTCGGTTGCCTCCATTATGGGAACTGGTCTCACATACAATTTAGAACGTTTGTCCCATAATGATTGTTTGTCTTTATTTGTGGAATGGGCATTTAAGGAAGGGGAAGACAAACAATATCCAAACCTCTTAGAAATTGGACAAGAAATTGTGAAAAAATGTCAAGGAGTTCCATTGGCAATTAGAACTTTAGGTAGCCTACTTTTCTCCAAGGTTGATGAACGGGAGTGGGAATCTGTGAGAGACAGTGAGATATGGAAATTAGAACAAAAGGAGGGTGATATTTTACCTGCATTAAAACTAAGTTATGATCAAATGCCATCTCATTTGAAACAATGCTTTGCCTTTTGTTCTCTTTTCCCAAAGGATTTTTTATTCAATAGTAATTTATTGATTCAATTTTGGATGGCGCATGGACTCATTAATAAAACACCTAATAGTCAAAATCTAGAGTTGGAAGACATAGGCGACATGTATATCAAGGAGTTGTGGTCTAGATCTTTCTTCCAAGATGTTCATAATGACATCTGGTACTACAGGTATTGGTTTAAAATGCACGATATTGTCCATGATCTCGCACTCAAGGTTGCAGAAGAAGAGTGTTTAGTCGTCGACTTTCGCACACAAAACATTGTTGGAACAGTTCGTCATTTGTCATTTTCACACAATGGTCTACAAGTTCCCAAATACCTTTACACGTCAAGCAGTGGTGTGCGAACCACTTTGTTCCAAACCCAAGAAGTATCGGCCTTAGCTGAAGCATGCATCTTGAGATTCAAGTACTTGCGGGTGCTTGATTTAAGTTTTTCATCTTTTGAGGTGTCGTCAAAATTTTTCTGTACTTTGAAGCATTTGAGGTACCTGAACCTAAGTTGGAATGGTAAAATCAAGGAGCTTCCTAATTCCATTTGCAAGCTGTATAATTTGCAAACTTTACTACTTCATGGATGTCCAAGACTTGAGCAGTTGCCCAAAGATATAAAGAAGATGATCAGCCTTAGATATTTCACGGCAACAACAACTTACACATGCTTGTTTGAGAATGGTGCTTGGCACTTGAATTCTCTTCGGTTTTTGCGTGTAAATGACTGTTTGAGACTAGAAATTTTGTTTCAAGGGATGGATGGGTGCCTTACCAACCTTCGTACATTGGTTATTATAAGTTGTAATAGGTTGACCTCTTTGACACATGATATCAAGCACCTAACCGCCGTAGAGACCTTGATAATTGAGAATTGTAAAGAGCTTAGTTTGGCAGGAGGAGAAGACAATTGGAATCTCAAGTTGAACCTTCGAAAATTGAAGATTTTAGATTTACCAAAGTTGGAGGTTTTGCCACAATGGCTCAAAGGATCTGCTGACACTTTACAGTTCTTAAGTATTGGAGATTGTCAAAATTTGATGGCCTTACCAGAGTGGCTACCAAGCTTGAAATCACTTCGCACACTTGAGATTTTTTATTGCTCTAAGTTGTCATCTCTTCCACAGGGGATGGATCGTCTCACTGCACTAAGAGAATTGACGATTGAAGATTGTAATGAATTGGTTAGGAAATGCAAAGAGGAAGATCATCCCAAGATTGCTCATATACCAACGGTTCAACTGGATTAGCCCAAAAATGAAGAAGTAGCTGGTATGATTACATTCTCTCTAACATTTCAATATCAATTGTCAATACTAATTGTTTATTTAATCACGTATTTTTCGCTTGGTTTGCAGCTTCTATCATGACATGACTTCAGCAAGAGAATATTAATTAAGCCTCAATGCAACTGAGGTCAAAGATATTTGTTCCTTGATTATTGTAAGGGAAAATTACTGTTTACCCCTTGAAGTTGACAACGATTTTCAATTCGACCACCAAAGTTTCAATTTTCTCAATTGACCCTTCTAAAGTTTCAAAATCTTTCAATTCAGACACTTTTAAAAAAATTTGGTCCCAAAATGTCTTTAACAGTGATTCCAGCGAGCCCTTCAATAGTGATTTCGGTGAGGGCAATTTGGAAAAAAAAAAATTAAAAGTGCCTGAATTGAAAGATTTTGAAACTTTGGAGGGGTCAATTGAGAAAATTGAAACTTTAGTGGTCGAATTGAAAATCGCTGCCAACTTCAAGGAGGTGAACAATAATTTTCCCTTATTGTAAAGACTCCAATCGTTATAGTTTGTATTAAGAAATGTAAACAAATAAATATATCTGTAAGCGTTCGAACAATAATAAATTCAGTATCTTTTCTTCTGTCGTCATAGTTATTGTTTTGACAAATCTTGATGAAATATTTTGATACAAAGATACCCGCGGATATACGGCGGGTAAAAAACTCCTCCACGTGTTCTCTTGAGTTTACTTGTTTTTGGTTGCCTGACACCTCAGCCCTTTGCTCCATTTCCTGCCAAATCATTTTCGCCTTAATTGAATCCCATTGTCCTACGTAAACACTCTTTCCTTTCTGGGAGGAGATCTTCTTTTGGGAATCAAATTGGCTATCTTTCCCTCCAACAACTGTCGAATCATCGTTTGGGTCCTCTTGCCGTTTTTCACCTAATTTTCCTTCATAAAGCTCTCTTCATTCCTTTTCTGCCACCCGGATATACCGCTGCCTTGATTGTAACGTATCTCCTCATTATGGTGAATGGAGTTACCATCTTGAGGACAGACCATCGCCGGCAAGGCCACCGTCCATCCTCCTCCCTTGTCCGCTCCCCTAACACCTCCATTATCACCCTGTTTGGAGATCCCTTTTTCCAGAGACTCCGAAACTGAAGAACTTGATGGTGGAGTATAGCCCCGCTTGACACCACTTGGTCTTCCCCTCCCTCCTCCTCCTCCATTACTGATCTTGCTCGATGGAGGGACTCTGAGCCAAAGACCGTATTCTTGGTCGTTCTCATTCACCTGATGCCTTCGACCCCCAGGTCTCACACACCCTCTTCCACCGTGTAACACTACCCCGCACTTAAAACAAAACCTTGGTATCTTCTCATATTGAAAAGAAACCCACACAGTTATGTCCCTTTGTTTGAGGAAGCGTCCCCTTGAAAGAGGTTTTGTCAAATCCAGAATAATACGGACATGTAAATACTCTCCCCATCCCACGCCATCATCATCCACATCCACTTCCAGAACCGTTCCCATAGATGCTCCAATACGTTGCCCCATCTCCCGACTCATGCATGCCAAAGGCATATCTAGCATACGAACCCAAAAGGCCGCCTTTTCGAACTCCAATTGGGATGGTGGAGTTCGGCCATCAAATTCTGCCATTGAAAACAAATCTCTGTCAAACTTCCATGGACGCCCCTCCATAATTCTGACTTTATCCCATTCGTGTTCAAACTCAATAAGGAAGAGGTTGGGTCCCAGAGATTTGAAGGAAACCCAACCCGTTGGCTGCCAGGATCTGATTAAGGGAGTCTTCAGAATCTCCTTGCCCAAAACTCTCTCAGCTAACAACTTCCCCACCACACACGTCGTGCGCCTATTCACCAAGGGCTCCAACTCTGCTTCATGAGCGTCTACTTCCTCGATTTCATCATCAAGGAGGCTAAACTTTTCCCATTGCTTCGTAAGATCTTCCGCCATTTGTCACCTCCACACCCTGCAACTCCCTTTTCCTGCAATGTGCACTGTAAGCCACGATCTCCGCCTCTCACCCTTTCGAAAGGATAGAGGTTTGCTGCTTCACCCCTAAGTTTCCAGAGAGAACCCTAGAGAGAAGAAAAATTCTTTTGGATTTATTGTGAGTATGAGAATACCATGGATTGAGGAAGAAGTAAGTTATTACTAACATATTAGCAAGTGAATTTCATTTTTAATTTTTTTTTTAAAAAATTTCATTACTAACGTGCTAATTATGGTACGTTATTGATGCAAACCAAGGAGCTAGACATGGTAATCATACACGTGGGAATTGAGCTGAATTTGCACAAGACCCTTTGTCACTTCCTAGTAGCCCAATTACAAGACTTAGAGCCAAATGTTTCAAGGAAGCACTAAATGGGCTAATCCAAGAAAATGGGGCTGACTCTAAAAAGACCAAGATGGGCTCAAATAATAATCAAGGTTTAGTCCATGTCATCAAAGCAATTGATGAGGTTAATTAGCATGGTTTGACCATTGAAGGGTGTGAATTTGTTGAGTTTCTAGGATATTAAGTAAGAGAATGAATCTAGCCATTTAGCTATCTTTTGGTTGTCTCTAGAAGTCCAATAAATCTAAAAACATGGGGACTTGTATAAGTTAATAATTGTGTAGCTTTTAAAGCTATAGTTACGTCTTTTTCCTATGCTTGGAGAGTTGTTCCAAGAATATATGTGGATTATTACGAATTTTAATGGTAGTTTTTGCTTTCAGAAATTTTTTTTATTAAATAATAATAAATTAAAAAAAGAAAAAAGAAAAAAAAAAGAAATAAATTAATAAAACAATAAAAAAAAATTAAATGAAGAAAAATTTTAAAAAAATAAAAAATAAAAAAATAAATATTTTTAAAAATTTTAAAAATAAATTAATTGCAAAAATATAATAAAATAAAATAAAATAAAAGAAAAAATTAATAATAAAAAATTAATTTAAAAAATAAAAAAATAAAATGTATAAAAAAATAAATAAATTAAAAAATTAAAAAATAATATAAAAAAAGATAAAATAAATAAAAATTAAGATTATAATAAAATAAAAAATTTAAATAAATTTAAATTAAATAAATAAATAATTAAAAATTAAAAATTATAATAAAATAAATTAATAAAATTATAATAAATAAAATAAAATAATAATAAAAATTAAAAAAAATTAAAATTAAATTAAATTAAATTTTTTTTTTTTTTTTTTCCGTCTGGAAAGCAAAAATTACCATTAAAATTCTTAATAATTCACCTATATACTTGGAACAACCCTACATAACTATAGCTTTAAAAGCTACACAAATATTAACTTATACAAGTCCCTATGTTTTTAGACTTATTGGACTTCTAGAGACAACCAAAAGATAGCTAAATGGCTAGATTCATTCTCCTACTTAATATCTTAGAAACTCAACAAATTCACACCCTTCAATGGTCAAACCATATTGGAAAACTATGCTAATTAACCTCATCAATTGCTTTGATGACATAGACTAAACCTTGATTATTATTTGAGCCTATTATGGTCTTTTTAGAGTCAGCCCCATTTTCTTGGATTAGCCCATTTAGTGCTTCCTTGAAACGTTTGACTCTAAGTCTTGTAATTGGGCTACTAGGAAGTGATAAAGTGTCTTGTGCAAATTCAGCTTCATTCACACGTGTATGATTAGTATGTCCAGCTCTTTGGTTTGCATCAGTTACTAATTGGTACCATGTCATTAATAGCACGTTAGCAAATGAATTTTATTTTTTTAAAAAAAATTTCATTACTAACATGCTAATTAAGACATGTTATATTTAAATAAATAAATATAACGCAAACCGCATATTATTTTAAATAAATAAGAAAAAAAAAAAAAATAGAAAGAGGCGTGGGTAGATTTCCGGATTGTTCCAAGGCTTCGCCGTGTTATAAATGCAAAATACAAGAGAGGACGGCTAAGGTTTCTGGGATTGTTCCGCGCCGGTGTGAGAGAGAGAGAGATGGGCAAGGTGGTGAAGAGGAAGAGGGAGGCTTTCCGTCGTCGTTACATGACCCGCGAAGAAACTGCGCGCTACTGGGAAGAATTAGACAGGAGTGAGGTAAGTAAAATTAATTGCCTTGGTCAACAAATTAATATGCCTGCACCTTTAGTAATCCTTCTCCTTCCTTGTTATAGAGTTTTGATGTTCACCCCCCGCGTGGCGTCCTAGATACTGATCTTCTTCGACCGGTGAGTAGACTCAAAAACGTGGAAAAACGTTCGCGGCGCGCAATCAAGAAATACAACCGTCTCGTCGAGGTTAGTGTTTCTTTTTTTCTCCTTATGAGGTATCGGACGGAGACGAAGATGAATAATTTTTACATTTATTTATTTCATGATTACTTTCTTTTTTTGTGTGTGTGCAGGATGAAAAAATTCCACGACTGGAGTTTGTGAAGGTTTTGAGAGCAATGAGGGATTGTTGCGCTGTATCCAGGTTTTTTATAACCTTTGAGGCCAAAGAGGAGGATTGTGCTGGAGGCCGGACTAAGACCTATCAAACTGTCGTGCATCAACCCCCCGCCGAAAAGCCTCCTCGCGTCTTGTCTTTCAGGGAGTGTGAGGTGGAGCAAGGTAATTATGAAGGAATTTCATTTAATTAAAGGAAGATTTATTTCTTTTTGGCACAATATTTACTGCTATTTTTATTTTTCCTTGAAGTAGGTACAGGCAATATTCGTGGGAAAGAATGGCTTTGGATAGGTCATGAAGCATGACCTTGGAAAGGTCAGACGTTGTGCCGGTTTGTATGATCTTTGTATCACTACTTGAAAGCTTGGTTTGATTTACTGAACTGAATAATAATATTCGGTTATTGTTTGGCAAAGTAATTATTATATATTTATTTTTTCTGGATTGCTATTGTGGTGGAGGGGGGTTGCTGAACGATGGGTAAAACTGAGGTGAACATTATGCATGTGGATTTGATTATCACCGTGGTTTAATACCTGACTTTGGGTTTGATGGAAATGCTAATTTTTAGGCAGGAAATTCAAACTAGAATTTAGTAATATGTCAGGTTAAAATGTAGGAAGGCAAAAGGTTTCTGGCCTAGCCAGCTTAGGCTAAGGTTAAGATAAATCCGAGAGAAGAAGAAGATAGAGAAACTGAATAAGGTCATTAACCTTATAGGTGTTGATACCTCTGTTATTTTTTTTAAAAAAAAACCTATTAGGCTCCCTATGAGTGAGCTTCTGGAACCGAACTTTTTTTAATTATGAGTGAAAATGGTTTTAGACTATGCTTTTGAAGAGTTTCAATAGAAGAACATGATGGGTTGTGCAAGTGTTTTGAAGAGCATGCTTATGGCTCTTGTAACACCCCAACTTTAAGCCCACAATAGATTTGTATGTTAGACTTTTGAGGTTGGGGTAAGTTTTGAAAATATCTCATCACTACAAAAAAAGCTTCATTTACTAACGTGTCTACTGTTCACTAAATTTTGCTACGTCACCATTTCCTAACGTGTCTAAAGTTCAAACGTTAGTAAATGGTATTTAGTAACGTGTGATAATGCAACGTTACCAATTACTAACATGTCATTTAATGACACGTTAGTAATGGGGGATTATTTAAAAATAAAAAAATTTGAAATTCCCATTCCTAACGTGTCATTTAATGACACGTTAGTAATGGGAGATTTTTTAAAAAATAAAAAAATTCGAAATTCCCATTCCTAACGTGTCATTTAATGACATGTTAGTAATGGAGGATTTTATAAAAAATAAAAANGTTAGTTTACATTTTTGCACGATGCAATCTACGAACTTCGGAACTATGTTAAGATAGAGTCAGTTTAATTTGGTTTACAAAACATAATTCCCTGTGGATCGACATCGCACTTGCATAAAACTGTATTGCAAACGATTCGTGATATTGCGAGTACTTTTATTTTTATACATCATGACCCTTGGCTACTTCCCTCTTTTTTGTTAATTTTCTTGCTTTGTATTGTTGAGATTTTATTTTTGAGGTGTTCTGAGCTGTTTCCCAGTATGCTTATTGTTTAGGTTGATGGACTTGTGATGTCATATTATATTGGTATACCGACTTAGACATAGTTGGATTCCTCAACTATGAAGTTAGGAATTTCTTCAAAGATAGAAGACAAAGAGAGGAGGGGGGTTTCTGAATGAAGGGTACAACTGAGGTGAAATTATGTGGATCTGATTATCATCATGGTTTAGTACCTGAATTTGGGTTTGATGGAAATGCTAATATTTAGGCAGGAAATTCAAAGTAGAAAAGATGTCAGGTTAAGATGTAGGAATGCAAAGGTTTTTGGGCTAGCCAACTTAGGCTAAGGTTAAGATAAATCAAAAAAGAAGATATAGAGAAACTGAATAAGGTCATTAATTTTTTTTAACCTATTAAGCTAATTCTCCTGTTCTTACACTGTTCTAGTTCAACAATTATCATCTCTGTTTGGTGCTCTGCTCATGAATTTGATTTCTGTTTATTATTATTATTGAAATGGGTACTCTGTTATGTTTTCGGATTGGCAAGCTTAGGCTAAGGTTAAGATAAATCCAAAAAGAAGATAGCGATACTGAATAACGTCATACAAGGGTACTTGTCATGTATTACAAAGCAAGTAAATATAACAATATGTTGAGAGAGAATAAATAAATAAATAATGAAAGAAGGCATAGTCAAGGGTTTCTTATTGAATGCAATGTTTTTTCAACTTTCAAATTGAGGATAATAGATGACTAAGAAAATAAAGAAACAAGGATTGAGCGTGGGTAAGAAAATAAAGAAGCAAGTATGAAGTGTTATGTGGCATATACGACTGATTCAATTATGTAGTCTGTATTTTTAACCGCACTAGAATATCGGAGAATCTTTGCATATCCTCCTCTCCCCCAATTTGGGCCCTAAGAATTCCTGATGCGCCAGTAGTTAATTCCATTCCATGTGCCGAATCCGACAACCATAATCGCGTGAAGACGGTCATCATCATCCTCATCATCATCCTCATCCTCATCCTCATTCACATTCACATTGTCTTCCTCACCCTCTTCTTCTTCGTCGTCTTCATCTTCTTCTTCTTCTTCTTCTTCTTCCTCCTCTTCCTCTTCCTCTTCCTCTTCCACCACCTCCTCCTCATCATCCTCTTCATCCGCCTCATTCTGTCCAGAGGGATTAAATACACCCCTCTGTCACAAGATAACAAAACACACAAAAAAAAAATAAAAATAAATATAAGAAAAAAAATAAGAAATTAATATTGTAAAATGATTGTTAATTATTTACAATATATTTACCCCATCGAAGTTCTGAAATTTCTCGTCCGCTTCGATTATGGCCACCACAGGCCGTTTTTTAACGATTTTTAGCATCAAGTCTTCGTCTTTCGCATCGATTCTGCGAACTTCATTTACTTTAATCGCCATTCTCCACTAAGCAAAGAATAAAGGAATGAAAAAGTTAATTAATTAATTAAAATAAAGATTAAAAAAATTAAAAAAAAATTCTCCATTACCTGTCGTTTGCTTTTGGGTATACCGTCTTGTTTCTTGCCAACAAAAGGATACATTCTTGCCCTTCTGAGTCCATACTTTTTAACCCATTTAAAAGCAAGGTATGAACTATACCCATAAAACTTTTTTCGTTTTGGTTCACAAAAGTCTATCAACTCTTGTATTGACGTTCGTGGGAGAAGTGCATGGTCTCGATTATTCAATTTGTGCATGGCATCCACTGTCTCTCTGCTACTGCAACAGCCCAACAATAACCTATAAAAAAACAAAAATGAGAAATGCTTTCTTGTATTCACCTTTTCTTTTCTTTTTTCTCATCCTTTTATTTTAAAAATTAAGTATGAGATTTAATGGTTAATTTTTTAATTTTTAATTTTTAATTTTTTTAAGAAGAAGATAGAAACATAACTTAAATATCAAATCTTGTATGACTCACCACCAATTTGGTTATGAATGCTGCGATGAAGCACACCTTGACCCCTCCAATCGTGAGTAATTGGCCCCTGCCAACAACAAAAATGAAAGATGAGCTAAAGAAACGAATCTTTTCTTTTTTGCATGGTTATAACGACAAAAATGGAAGCCCATGCACATACAAAGAAGACAGAAATGTCATTTTACAAGAGAAAATTATGATAGTAACATCAATCGACTGAATGATGTAGATTGGGATGCTCGAGATTTCATGAAAAAGAGAGATGATTAGCACCTAGCGAGTCGTACTAAAAAGATAATATCAAGAGTTTTAGACCTCTGATTGGAGCAAGCTTAGAGGCGTTGGAAAGCTAATTCAAAGATCTACAAAGTCATGTTTCAAGAGATTTGGCTAATTCCTACGTTTACTAGGTCAAAACAGGCTGTAAAGAGATCCTTGGGAGTCATGTTCAGACATGACTTCTTCATGAACGGACATGACTTCCCCTATGTTATTTTCCCGCACATTATAAGTGCCTGTCCGGACGGAGGTATGTCCCGTCTGGACAGACCCTGTAGAATTTTAATAAGGACTCTAATCTTAATCTTTTCCACAACAGCCCCTTGAATTGAGAGATCTTTTATTGGTAAGTAATAACTAATAAGTATATATATTGAAAGATCAAACATAACAAATAAGTAAAACTCCTGGAGAGAAAGAAGCGAAGCACAATCACAAATATCCGCGTGGGACGGCAAAAGCAAAATACTTCTCTCAGAAGTAATATTGTTGTTACAAGCATACAATATGTCATTTATCAAGTCTTTATACGTGCGTGCATGCATGCTAACAAAACAAAGATTAGCAATAAAAATACATAATAAGATTTTTTTTTTTAAAAAGGCAAGAAAAGAATTACGAAACCTGCATGATTAATTCGGAGGAGAAATTCACGTTTTCTTTTGCAGAGCTCCAGCCGTGAATGAATAATTAATGAACAAGAAGACAAAACCAGCAGTGAAAAACTTTGTGAAGGTATATTCAAAGTTGATGAAAATTAGAAGAGGTTAGTGTAGTGTATATAGTACTACAGCTAAACTTAATACAATCTTAGAGAATCAGAAATCCTTTTACGTTAAGGAGAAGGAGATCTTAACATGCAGCAGCACCTTGAATCATCAAAGTCAGAAAATGACTTTATTGGAATTAAGTTTTCAATCAAACTCGATCGTGGTCAATTGACTTTATTTTTAATTAGTGTTTTTTTTTTTTTCAAAAAAAAAAAAATGAAGACTGTATTGATAAAACATCAATCAATTAGGGTTTAATTGTTCAATCTTCCGATTGAAGGAACAGGTTCTCTACCTAATTGAGTAAAAAAATGTCTCAAGAATATTTAAAATTAAGAATGATAGGTGGATCCTTGAACTGAAGTGATGACGGAAAATTAGAACAGGAAAAAAAAAAATAATCAGGAAATTGAGAAAGGAGGACCCTATGAGTAGCTAAACGAATAGCTTCTTTTACTGTAAAACTTCTTCAAGGAAAATTATTCATTTTCTTTTTCTTGATCCTTCTCTCATTCTTTTGCATTTCAAAATCATCATTGTACTATAAAAAACCTAATCCATTACTAACGTGTCAAGTCATTACTAACGTGTCAAGACCATTGACACGTTAGTAATGGTTGCTAACGTGCCATTCTTAACGTGTCACGCACGTTAGGAATGTGTCCGTTAAAACTGGAAATTTCCTAACGTGTCACAATTTGACACGTTAGTAAATGGTACTAACGTGTGGAAGTGCCAGGTTACACAAAGGGTAACGTGGTAATTTTGCCATGTTACCCTTAGGGTGACGTGGGGAGAGAGAAATGCCATGTTACCCCAAGGGTGACGTGGTAAAATTACCACATTACCCTAGCTGGCATTTTTCACCCACGTTACCCTAAGGGTGACATGTCAATTTTTTGACACGTTACTAAAGTTAAAATAATAATTAAAAAGAAAAAATTATGTGGTTTTCATTTATGTGGGCAATGAAAATTTCTGTTGGGTTAACCCTACATTCCCACTTTTTTTTTTTTTATGTTTTAGTTTTTTCTAACAGACTAATGACAGATCACAAGGTATGAAGAATTGAACACATTATTTTACAGGAACAAAGCAAAGCAGTTGCTAAGTTGCCTTTTATTTTATTTTTTTCATCTTGGGTGAATTAGTGGTGGTTCATCCTGTAAACTGGAAACAAACTTAATTTGAGGTTAACATGTCAGGCTTAGTATAAACACATTTCTGTACAAGGATTAATCTTTAAGACTCTATTTTCATCGGTTGATTGAAACCTTAAGAATACCATCTTAACTTTAATATGAAAGACAATGCAACTTAGCCATAGCAACATGGAGTAGACAAATTTTCCCCTTCAAGGCCCTGAGGAGCACTTCATAATGGCAAGAGCACATAGAAGAATTAATATCACAAACATTTTAATATGATCTTTATATACATAGAACATGCATAGACATATATACCTGCATGAATATATGTACATATATCATCAATTGAATATTGCTATTTTGAATAAATGTATGTGCTTGT
The DNA here is from genome assembly GCA_006937295.1 of Carpinus fangiana. Classification (NCBI taxonomy): domain Eukaryota; kingdom Viridiplantae; phylum Streptophyta; class Magnoliopsida; order Fagales; family Betulaceae; genus Carpinus; species Carpinus fangiana. Next base: position 58,238,165 of record CM017321.1, read on the forward strand.
CTATATATATATATATATATATATAGCTCTTGCTGCAATTGCTTAGTTTTGTGACTGTCTTTGGAGTGAGGAACTTTCACTGCTGCAGTTGTATGATTACGTGGCAGACTAAATCTCTTCCCATGTGAACTTTCGGTATCGCAGCACCGGACCCTCAAGAGCATTCTCAAGCTTTTCTCTCTCTTTTGCATCACGATCAGCCTTCATCTCTGCTTCTCGTTGATGAGCAACTTCTCTTTCAGCACATTCTCTCACTTGTACTGCTTCTCTTTTTGCAGATTCAGATCTCTCTCTCTCGTCTTGCTAATTATTTGGCTCTCTCCTTTTTGTAATTTATCCCCTTGAGCTTCGTCGCTTCCTCCAAGCGGCGTTTACTGAGATTGTTCAGCTGATCAAAGCAATAACAGAAGCATGTTACTCATTTACCCTAGATGGCCATGGGAGCGTTGCAGAAATTAGTCAATCAAGAGAGAAGATAAAAAATAATACCCAGTGGACAGACTAGTCCAATCCTTAGCAATGTAACAGAATATACGGTACTTGTGTTAGCCAATTAAACATCAGGAGAAGCAGGCACAACGGGTATAAATAGTAAGATTGATGAAGTAGAAGTTAACGTGAACAAACAACTGGAAAACATTAATCATGTCTGTAATCCACCAATCAATAGGAGAGCTACATACCATTTGATCCCTTTATTAGCAAAAAGATTGCAAATGAATTAATACTATAGGATTACCATGAATTTGTCAGTTCTACATGACTCATTACAACCTTTTTCTACTGTATTCCGGCATCAATCAGCAGTGATTTTTCCTCCTTTTTTTTTTTGAACAGAAAACTTCAGACTTAGGCCTGGTGGATGGATGGTGTATTTGTGTACATGATAGGCAGACCTGATAGATTCACATAAGATATCTTTCTATAGATAATAATAGATTCACATAAGATATCTTTCTATGGATAACAATGGTATTGACTCCACTCCACCAAGATCTACAAACAACTCCCAAAGTAACAGTTGTAATTTGCATTATATGTAAACAATTTGATTTCAGATTTTGCGTTATATTTACTTTCAGATGAACTGAGTGAAGACAGCAACTCAGCTCAACTTATCTAATTCTTAATCCTTGCTAATTGGGGCCAGCTACATGAATCCTACTTTCACTCTTCAGACTTGGGAATGAATATAGACAGTGTGGGGAGGCCGTGGCTAGAAAATTATCAGGCAGAGCTGAACATCATGAAACCTTTATCTATTTTCTCTGTTTCTGCAGATATACTGGTTGACAAAATTTGAATCTGAGATGAAAGGTCAAGGGAGGAGGAAGAAAGAGAATACGATGGAGGGACAAAGGTTTGTAAATAATATCCTTTTGCTAAAATTCATCTATCTGGTCCAAATCTACGACCTTGGAAAATCATTATCTAACATTTAGCCAGTTGAATGTTGATTACTATAGAAGTTAAAGGGATCTTTTGGTCAACAAAAGAAAACCAACATTTACCTTCAGGGAAGCATCAATTGTCTCACTTCGAGCTAGTGCATACATTCCTTGGACATGTTTGAGTTCAAATCTTAGCTTTTCTAGCTCCAAATTAAAATTTTCCTGCCCACATAAATGAAAACCAATGTGAAAGGTCAGAAACACAGCATAAAAAAAAAAAAGGTTAAGGTGCCTTCTATGCATCTTGAAGTCCTACATAGCAGCTCAGGAAAAAAAAAAATCCTACATAGCTAAAACGAATTATCTTCATTACACACAAAAGTACTCGACTAAAGAATATTGTACCTTATGAAGATAGAAATTTACATCCCCTACAATAAGAACAATGTCTGTTGGCAAATCACTTGACACATACCTGCACATTGATTAAAGTTACTGAGAATGCTATGAATACATAAAAAGAAATGTCAAATATAAGCAAGCTATCGTTATAAGCAATGAAGAATATCTAAATTCATAGACAATCCTTTTTAGACCATCTTTATATGTTCCCTACATGTAAAACTTCGCTAATAAGCTAGATGATAATAACTTAATTTGGAATTCTATGCAGTTCCATGTAAAATTAATCTCAAGGTCCAGTTCTTGCCAAGCGTGTCATTCCTTTAAAATTGAATATGTAATAAACCATGTTAGTCAATGAATGGATATATAAGCTACCAGAATAATTTCGTCTATTGCAGACATTCTTCATGAAGATAATCTAACTCCTTTGTAATGCTCAGTACACTGCAAAGTTTTCAACAATTGACATGAGCTTAATACAGGGAGCCAATATACCATATAAGTACCTATAAAAGAGCATAAAATGAAAAAATATAGTTATGCACCTTGTCCATAAGTAGGGCAATCACAGCCCCAAAAACTGTAAAGTGCATATTTGAGGCAACTTGATTCTCAAAATAAAAACCAATCCCAACATTCTTGAGTCAACAATGCAAGATACGAAACATAATGTTTTCTAGTATTAAATGCAAGACCATCAAAACCCAAATTAATCCATTATCCACACAGAGAACACAGTTACTTATTACGCGCATAGAGTTTATCAATAGCACCAAGATAAAATCTATAGCTGAATAACACAGCTGTTTTTAAGTATGTATGTAGGTGACTACAAATACTTGAGGTTTGTATATCTCTTGCTTGCTTAACGTAAGAAACTGGTTCTTATTTTGCTTCAAAATGCAAAAAAGTCTGTTGGTTAGGATTTTATAAGGTGATACTTACCAATGAGTTTTCTTATGATTATCTTTAATGAATTAGTGCTCAAAGACATGCATTGTATGATTGAGGTTTTTTGTCCCATTTTCTACTACCGAAGGTTATCAATTAGCTGCTATTGTGACATGTAGAGATCCATCTATGTATTATTTGGTGACCGGCCACCCACCAAAAATAAAATCCGATATCAACAAACACACAAACTCAAATCATGAAATTATCCAAAAATCAAAACAACAGCCACCATTAGCGTTTACCCAATAATCCTCAAATTTCATATACTCTAGGGGCTTCTACAAAAAACAAACAGGGGCTTCTACAATTTTTCATCCCCAAATCCAAAATTAGCAAAATACTCTCAAATCATACAATAGGTATGCCAACATGAAGCGTAAATTTCAGAAATATGCACCAAGATTCAAAATTAAACCAAAGCATGAGAAAACAGGGTTCCGAAGAGAGAGAATTTCGGACAGTGACGAAAAGAGAGAAGACGAAGAGGAAGAAAATTTACCTGATGATCTTCTTTCTTCCTTGCTCTGCAACTAGAGAAAGACAAATGTTCATGAGTGACAGAGAAAAAGATATATGTATCATATCACAGACCAAAAGTCAGATCGGAGAGTGATGTAAAAAAATTGAATAAGACCTAAAAGAAAACATTGTTGTGCGAGAAAGAGGGCCGGATGAGAGAGAACCTGGCTGTGCGTATGCAACTAGAGGGAGAAAATACATGGTTGTGTGTCCGCAACTTTGAATCGCATCTCTCACTCTCGGTCTCATCTGTTTCTCTCCGTTTGGCCGTCACTCTCTCTCACGTGTGTCGATCTCTCTTTGACTGGAAAATGGGAATATAGAGAAGAGCAACGATATATGGAAAATGGCCGGCGACGGGAGGAGAAGAAAAAAACAAGAGAGCTAGGGAGAGGAAGGGAGAGGAAGGGGCTCTGCGCGGGATGAGAGAAAAAACCGAGGGCGAAGAGAAAAAAAGAGGGGGAAGCTACAGTATTGTTTTTTAAAAAAACGAAAAAAGAAAAAGGAAAAAAAGGGTAACGTGCCAACTTGGCGTCACCATGGGAAGCTACATTAAATAAAGGGAATTTATATCAAATAGGCATGGGTCAGTAGTCCAAAATTATTAAATGCTTAAGTTTTTTTTTTTTGACAAAAATAGGCATGGGTTAGTCGACTTCGGCAATAAAATCCATCTGTTATATTCTGTTAACTTCGGTTACCTTTTTTAAAACGTACCCTTTTTGACACATTAAAATATTAATTTTTTTAATTTAATTTTAAAAATTAAATCTAGAATTAAGAAGAAGATAACAGGGGTGGTCGAACCACCTCATTGGGGGTGGCTGGCCACCCCTTAGGCCATTTAGAGGGTCGATTCTTCGGCCTTGTGCAATCTGCACCTGAACTTCAAATTGTCATAATTGATGCCCCCATCTTCAGGAGCTCTTTTGTAATATCTGTGGTTGGTGTCCTTAGATATAAGACGGAGGCCCCCACTGAGATATCATGTTGCTTTTCACTGTAAGTTTCTTGCTTTCTCTCAATTTTCCTTCTTCTTTCTTTTTTTTTTTTTTTCCTGTTTTTTGTTTAACAATAATTTATGCAATGCTATTGTGGGAATGTTAAAGTTAAGGTGAATGAAGAAAATGTTGGTTGTTAGCCTCTTGGTTTTTAGCTTTTGGCTAGAGAGAGTTGTATTCGTTTTTTGCATCATTAAAAATTAATCATCCAAAATAAAAGAGTCAAGATAACTCTTATTTATATTAGGTCAAATTTGTCGATGATGCTATTTTCTTATGAAGTGTACTGTATTGTTTTTCTAACTAATAGTGAGGAAATATGTGAAAGTGTGCATGCTGGTGTGACTGATTTGATATACGTGAAGTATGAAGCGGAAACATATATATTTAGTGTATAACAACAGTAGCGAGAGGATGAAATACGCATTACACACATAATGCAATCTCTTAATTACTTAAGATGTTGATCATATATAACTAGTAGTTATATATGCACATGAACCTAATTAGAACGGTTTTCTATTATTTGATATATATATATAGGTAGCTAGGTGGCTGTTTCATCAACTATATATATAATTAGGTTACAATTATAATTAGGTTAATTAATTATAATATATATGCATGCACATTATATATAATTAGCTAAGTTTTAATTTTTAAATTATTTAATTCAAAACCTTGCAATTTTGCAAGGTCAAAAATTCTGACCTTGCAATTTTGAAAGGACAGAAAATTGTGCAAGGTCAGGAAAAAATCATAATTTTTAAATTATTTAATTCAAAATTTTTTTCTGACCTTGCAAAATTGCAAGGTAAAAAAATGTGAGTTTTTTTTTTTTTTTTTTTTGTAGTGAAATGTGCTTTTATTTTAATTAAAATAAAAAATAAAAAAACAAAGAAAGTAAGTTTAACTTCTATACAAGGTATAGGTGAGGAAGGGATTTTTGCCATGACAGAATTTGTATCCATAGAAAATGTTTGTAACAGTAGTTGTAATTATTGCAATTGACATTTATCACGTTGGTTGAATTTGGATAATACACGGGTCGTATTTTCCTCTTTCACCGAAAATGCTATTCTATGCTTATGATTCCATGAAATTCTAACCCCGCATGCTTTCTATTGTACTTAACAGGGACACATCAACTAGTAGTGCAATATCAGTGGCCGACATTACAAAGTGACTCCTTTTGAGGGAGAAAGAAGAAATTTGAAGGATTTTCTCTCCAATTTCTTCGATGTAATGTTTTTGAATTTAGAAGGAAAAACTTTGTTCTTGTCTATTCTAGGGATGAATAAGTTTTCCTGATTAACATGACACATTACATCGCCTGAGAGGTTTTATATTTTAAATACATAGTCTCGCCTTTGTTCTATGGTTCTGCTTATGGAAAATGATTCTGTTTATTCCATGCTAATTTTGGTTTTGCCCAACTGTCATAGTTTACTTGCATGATAGGTCTATAAGTTAATTGATTGTTAAGTTCATTTATTTATTTATTGGTTGATTAAGCAGGTAAGAAGAAATCCTCCTCTCCGTTATAACAATTCTATTTCTAAGGAAGTGATTCCTAATAGATTTTGAATGCCCTCAAGTTGCCTAAATTCGCCAAGGAAGCTGCGAAGGCAGCTTTGGCAGTAGACCTATATACCCTATTTGCTATGTATACATGTATTATCATGTTATTCCTTAGAAAATGCTTGGAATGTCTTCTCCAAACTCAACAATTTTCATTTACATATGTTAGGAAGGATATATAACTGATGAAGTCTGAAGCCGCAAGTTCTATAACTCACGGTTTTGGGGTCCTTTATTTTGGCCCAACTGTTGTCTTTCATGCTCTTTGTATTCGTTCAAACAGCAAATAAGAAGACAATATTTCTTATTGCCGTACGTGTTTGAGCAAACCTTTCAAATATCCCTACTTTGCGCAAAGATCGAAAGAAAAGCCCAAAAGATCATGTCGATGAACTTCTGCAGGAGCTCATCACCCAAATATTTTCACCGCTGCCCATGCATCAATTTTCTGGTGCGTTTTCAATGCGTTTCTAAGTCGTGCTTAGCTCTAATCACTGACCCATATCTCATCAACATGAGCCTCGACACTAGCGGAGGACGTATTCTCATTGTGGAGACATCTTCACGTCATTGGCCAAAAGATTACTACTTGGTAAAATTTTCCGATGAGGATCGGCTCGGCGAGTCTGCGAAGATCTATCCGCCATTCCATCGCCAAAACAACCTCAACCAAACCTCGGTGATGGGCTGTTGCAGCAGCTTAGTTTGCATCTTCAAATATGCATATTTGGATCCACATGGTTATTATGGATCCAAATATGATTATAAAATTGTGATTTGGAATCCATCAATCAAGAAATACAAGAAATTGCCCAGTGAGCCTGATCTAGACTATGATAAGCGCAACCAACTCATAACATTATTAGGGTATAACCCAGTCCAACTCAATTCAGCATTCGGTTATGACACAGTCAACAATGATTACAAGGTTTTAAAGATCGTATTTGTAAGAGTTGTGAAAGCCGATAATTGGGGGCTTAAGCATCAATGGATCATTGAAATTATGAAGCCTTATGTAGTTTGAAAGCACATTCTTGAAAAAGTGAAGAAGATCAATAGCCTTACAAGGAGTAGTCATTTATTTGGCCGGGGCCAGCTTTCTCCAACGGTGCTTTCCATTGGTTGGTTTATAGTGCACCTGATCGATCAACCACCCTTCTCACATTCTATCTAACCATCGAGAAATTTGGAGTGTAAACGTTTCCGTTCGAATCGTATTTTAATGTTACTTTAGAGGTTTTGGAAGGATTGCTATGTATTTCTAAGAATAATCGTGAGGGTGTTGAAGTTTGGATGATGAAGGAGTACGGGGTAGCAAGCAATTAGAGTTGGCATTATACGGTGCCTATGACTTTTCCCTATCACTGATCACTAGCTCTTTCAGAAGACGGTGAAAAGGTTTTAATGAAAGACAACTATAGTAAACTCTTTTGATTTCACATAGAAAAGAAGACATGATACAAGATTTTTTTTTTTTTTTTTTTGAAGAAAAGAAGATATAATATTGCTTAAAAAGAGCCTTGCTCAATGTTTACAAGGTCCGCAAACCGCGTGGAAAGTTATTAATCCATAAACATTCTTCATTGACCTGGATTGCCATTTTTGCAATAGCATGCGCCACCTCGTTACAGTGACGAGGAACATGTCGGACATCCCACTCTGTGCAGCAGGAGTTAAGTTGCAGCTTGGCCTCGTGGATATTGTTGCCATACGTCCCCATCCATCTCTCTGTGCTCAGAAAGACGTTTACAACCTCTAAAGCATCCCCTTCCATTATGACTTTCTGCAGTCCAAGCCTCTGGCATACTTCCACTGCTTTTTGAGCAGCGACAGCTTCTGCCACTGCCGGGTCAGTGATGAAGTTTTTCGTTGCACAAAGAGCCGCCCGTAGAGCTCCATCCTGGTCCCTTACAGCAATTCCCATTCCCATACGCTTCTGCTGTCCATCCACAGAGGCATCCCAATTTACTTTGAGGAAACCCTCCGGTGGCTTCGTCTATGCTTCAGGTATCGAAATTGGTTGTACCGTCGTCCCCAGACACCGGCCTGCTTCTGCCCGTTCATACGCCTCCACCTTCTCTTTTGCCATTTTTATCACCAGTGCTAGCGCCATTAAAGAACATCCAAAAACAAAATTGTTACACATAAGCCATAATTCTCGAGCTATCACAGCGAAGAGTTGTAAGTCTCCAGGGTCCAATTTTTCCACCATGGTCCCAAAAATGGTTGAGAAGTCTACTTCATTACTCGTGCTTTTCTGTATCTTCCTCGTACTCTCCAGCCAGACATCCTTCTTCGCAGAGCCACAACTCAGAGGATATGGCCCACAGTTTCTGCTTCTCGTCCACAAATTGGGCAAAGCGGGTCAGACGTAACTTTCCGACGATGGAGGTTCTCTCGTGTTGCTAGGATATCCCTGCATGCCTTCCAAAGGAACATATTAACCACCGGTGGTCCCCTGATATTCCACACAGCAGTCCACTGAGAGGTCATAGGTTGAGATCTCGATCCTCTATTCCGATCAGCTAAGGATTTTGCCAGAAAATAGGCGCTGCGGACAGAGAAAAAACCATTTTTGTTTTCTTTCCAAATCAATTGATCCGTCTGGCCTTCTATACTAATCGGTAAATTGCATATCTGTTCAACCTCATCTTCAGTAAATAACTCCTGCAGCAGATGGTAATTCCACTCTCGGGTATGTGGGTCAATCAAAGCGCTAACCGTGGCTGCCGGTGGAAAATCCCCGTCTTCAGGTCGACGAAATAGAGTATGGGAGCGAGAAACCCAGCGGTCCCCCCATATTTTGATCGACCTTCCATCCCCCACCCTCAACATCATCCCTTCCTTCAATAGCTTCATGGAATTCCATATACTTCTCCATGCGTATGATGGTTTTTTTCCCAATCCCGAATCCAAAAAAGCTCCTCCCCGAAAATATTTCTCCTGGAAAATCTTGGCCACCAATGAATGAGGATGCTGTAATAATCTCCATCCTTGCTTGGCCAAGAGCGCTTGGTTGAAAAGTTCAAGATCTCTAAATCCTAGTCCCCCTTTATTCTTTGCCCCACTTAATTTGTCCCATTTTAACCAAGCAATACGGGAGAGATCTTCTTTATGGCCCCACCAAAACCTTGCCATCATTGAATTAATCTTTTTGCACAATACCTTCGGGAGTTGGAACACACTCATCGTATAAGTAGGGATCGCCTGCACCACGGCTTTTAAAAGAACTTCTTTCCCCGCCTGCGAGAGGAACTTTTCTTTCCATCCATGGATTCTATTCCAAATCCGTTCTTGAATACTTTTAAAAGAGCTGGTTCTAGATCGGCCTACTAATGGCGAGAGTCCCAAATATTTCTCATAGGATGATGATGCACTACCACCCGACATAGTAATGATATGTTCCCGCGTGCCCGCCTTCGTGTTTTTGCTAAAGAAAATAGAGGTTTTATCTCTATTTATTTTTTGTCCCGAGGCCTTCTCATACACCGCAAGCAGCTCTTGAATCTTTATCCATTCTGAGAACCTTGCCTTGCAAAACAAAAGGCTATCGTCTGCAAAGAAAAGGTGACTCAGTTTTGTACCCCCACGTGAGATAGGTAGGCCATTTATCACATTATGCATTTCAACCCTTGTTATAAGATTACTAAGCCCCTCAGCACATAAAGTGAATAAATATGGGGATAAAGGATCCCCATGTCTTATTCCACGAGATGGAGTGAGATATCCCTGGGCTTGTCCATTTATTAGGATAGAGTAAGAAACGGTTCTCACGCATGACATAATTAACTGGATCCACCGTTCTGCAAAACCCAGTCTCCTCATTATACCTTCCAAAAAAGACCATTCCACCCGGTCGTAAGCTTTGCTCATATCAAGCTTTAGGGCCATGTAACCTTTTTGTCCACTTAGCCTGCTGTTCATAGTATGCAAAGCCTCAAACGCTATCAAAACATTGTCAGTAATCAACCGTCCAGGTATAAAAGCACTCTGGTAAGGTGATATAATATGGGGTAGAACCGTTTTGAGTCGGTTTGCTAGGACCTTTGCACCGAGCTTATAGGCCACATTGCATAAACTAATCGGACGGTAATCAGTTACAAAGACCGGATCTTTTTTCTTTGGAATCAAAACTATAAAAGTATTGTTGATGTTGGGGTCAAGAATACCTGAATTTAAAAAGTCAAGCACGGCATCACAAACTTCTCGTCCCACAATAGGCCATGAGTTTTGATAAAAGCCCGCAGCAAAACCATCCGGGCCCGAGGATTTTAGGGGATGCATTTGTTTTAAGGCTGCCTCCACCTCCTCAGACGTGAAATCTGCAAGCAGCCTTCTATTCATTTCCGCAGTGACTCGTCCATCCAAGCCTTCTAAAATATCAGACATATCCCCTTCCTCACCGGCAGTGAAAAGTTTTTGGAAATAGTCAGTGAACGCCTCTTGGATGTCTGCCTCTATTTCCCATTCTCGACCTTCTTCATCTTTTATGCTATCAATTCTATTTTGTCTACGACGTTGGGACGCCCACGCATGAAAGTAGGGGGTATTGCGATCACCTTTTTGGTACCATGCTTGTTTTGAGCGCTGTCTCCACTTCAGGTCTTCTAGATTATTGAGAATCATAGGTGTCTCTTATTTTTAATATAAATTGGACAACTCTTTATGTAGAAAGCATCCTTCTTATAGTGACAATTGAATTCGATGATGCATTAATGATCATTCGATTATATATTTCCCTTTATGCATACAAAAATCTTTGTAATTCATAATGGATAATGGAGGGATGACATGCAAGTACATGTAATTTATTTTTGTAGCAATTTTCATTTTTGGCACAATGTAATTTAACTACATTCAAATTAAAATGTAAATTTATTTTTTGCAACAATTTTCTTTTGTTATTATATATAAATATAAGATTACTTGTTTCACCACGATGTTTGATAATCAAATGATATTAAATTTTTTTAGAAAACAGTTAAGTAGCTAGGGGTCCTTAATTAAAGCATATATATATATTAACGGCAATTAAGTCTTTAATTTTTTTTTTTTTAGGAAGTTGTTTTATTAGGATTCATTAATCGAAGGCTTTTTTAAATTGGGAAACATGATCATTTCCATTTCAAATGAACTGGATAATATCCCGTTAGTTATACTTTATGGGTGTTTTTGTCGTTTTACTTTTTGAGTAGACAAAAATTTCTCTTCACTATAACTAAATGAATATTCTCTTATTCAAATAAATTGGAAATGATCTTAATTCTTAAATTGTGGGCCTTTTTTTAAATAAATTACTTATTTACCATGATTAAGGGGAATTAATTAAAGAATATGGAAGGGCTTTATTATTTTAGAAAGTTTTTTATTAATATTTATTAATTGGGGGCCTAGGGGTACGTTAATCCGCCTGATAAGGGTTGAGCCAGCCCTGAGCTCACCAGAACTAACTTGCTAACTTGATAACCTATTTAACTGATAGCTCTAATACTCCACTAGTTTGTTTCCAACATATGAAAACGTTTCAATTCTAATGATATTGTGAAGAATCAAGTTCGACTGGAATTCCATGAGCTCGGACTGCATAAATCTTAACCCGACCAAGGTCCAATAGTATTTTGCTAGTAAGTTGACCAGAATGGCAATATATATTAGGTAGCCGATTCATGGCATAGCGATAATTTTTGGTGGAACAAAACCTTTTTTTTAAAAAAAAAAAAAAAAAAAAATGTAAGTAAAAATTTGATTGTGAAAGGGTTATAAAGGTATTTAAAAAATAATAATTGTGGAACACGTTCAATATACTTCCACCCTTTCTCCTTGGTCGTGTATAATTTGCATAAAAATTATATTTTTAAATTGCACATTTTAAATATATTAAGGATTTGTTCATCATATTCTCGAGGGCAGAAAAAGGTCATTTTTTTGCATCAAGTAATTGAGATTTGTTTTAATCGGAAATATTATTATTATGTAGGACTAGCGCTCAAATATTCCAACGGCTTTTTAAAAAATAAAAGCAATAATCAGACAGCGTCGTTTTTAGATTACACAAAGACAGCGTAGTTGCACGTAGGCCAAAGAACTTTCTCGAAGTTTCACGGGAGACTGACTACAATGACCACCGGATCTCTTCCCCTCCAATCTCTACCGCCAATACCTCCGAGACGAACCCTCAAAGCTCCACTCCCGGTGCACAATAGCTCCGCCGGCTCACGAAGAAGAATTAGCCCCATCCCGCTATACATAGCCTGCGCGAACAGAAGCCCAAGTCCAAGTCCAAGCCCAGACGGTTACCACGCAACTCTCAGAGCTCTCAACTCCAAAGGCCGCACCCCAAGAAAATCCCTCGGCCAGGTCTCTTTGCTTTCTCTTCTGTTTGGTTCCTGAGAAAATGTGAATATAAATGACAGTAGCTATAGTCTTAGTAATTGCTTTTGCAATTATGGTGTCCGGGAAGGTAGTTGTTTGCTGTTCACCAGCTGTTCGATAAAATGTACCAATGAAATGAACGGCTGTGGTTGCAGCATTATATGTTGAATAATGAGATCAATGAGCAGCTCGCCAGTGTGGCCAGTGTAGAAGAAGGCGATGTTGTGCTAGAAATCGGGCCTGGGACGGGTTCTTTGACTAATGTTCTCATCAATGCCGGTGCCATTGTTCTTGCCATTGAAAAGGTTAGTTGCTTAGAACACAAGGCCTACCTTTTAGCTCCGGTGATAAACTTTATGCTTGCTTGCACAAGCTTTCTTGACTTGTATATGATGCAATTTGGCATTATTTGAAGTCTGGGAAGCAAGCAAGCAATGAGCGTGAGAGCATTTTGTTGCAATAAATACCCCAAATGCTAGACTATGTGTTTTGAAATAACGTGATTACTATTAATGAAAAAATAAAATTTTATGATAATCTTCCTAAAATATTTTTGCCTTGAATTAGATGTGGCACGAATTTTGTTCATTTAAAAAAAATAAATAAATTTGAGGGCATTATAGGAAATGAAAGAAGTATGAATTTTCATTTTTAGAATAAATCATATATTTTGAGACAACCAGAAAAGAAAATATTATCAGTTATTTTGAAACGGAGGAGCAATAAGAAATGTTTTATCTTCTGTTTCGATATCACAGACTTATTTTGTACATTTGTTATGACTTTTTAGGATCCACATATGGCCACTCTTGTGAGTGAAAGATTTGCAGGCACGGACAGGTTTAAGGTACACTACGTTTTTGGTGATACATATTTTGTAGTAGATGCATAGTAAATTTGCAAGTTGCTTGAATACTATGCAAAACTGGCTGTGATATATGGTTAGTTGCTCTGAACTTCTTATATCATTCTGTATGTTAGTTTTCCATATATACATTGAAGTGCCTGACAGTTATAACTGTTAGCATCTATATGGGTACTTTTAGGTTCTCATTGTCAATAATGCATTCTGAATGATATTGACTTCTTTAGGTGAAAAGTGTAGGTTTTAGAAGAAGACTTCGTGAAATGTCACATTCGCTCCCATATGTTGTCATTGCTGGGAAGTATAAAGTCATTGGACCAGTCAAAATCAAGACATGCAAAAGTGAGAACCCTACTTCATGTACATCATCTGTGTGCCTCATTTTTATTGCTCCATCATCTTGAACTTGATGTCTTGTTAATTGTTATTCATTCAAAGAAATGAGTTAATACCATGCGAAAAAGGATTTAGGACAAGGTCTGTTAAATCCATTGCATGTGTTCAGAAACGTGTCTCAGACATACCTGAACATGTGCCCGAGATGATATAGTGCATGTATTGGTGTTTGTGTGTGTGCTCCTGGTGGTGTATGTATATTTTGATTTTAAACTCCATACTAGTTCAACACTAAAGACAACATAAATGTGTTTCTTGTTCACATGTAATTCTCCACTATATAGAATAATCTAGATAAATTTCTCATTTGCAGGTAGTTTCCAATATACCCTTCAATATTAGCACAGAAGTAGTCAAACTACTCCTTCCAATGGGTGACATTTTCTCGGAAGTTTCTCTCTTACTCCAGGTTAGCATACCTTTTTCTTTTCCTTAACCTCTACCATACTCGTTGGTGTTGTACCTCTCAGATATTTACTCTAAGAAGATAAAATTTAGATCATAATTAGATTTATTTACAGACCTGTCTACTTACTGTCACTACACTAAACAACTATTTTCAGGAGGAGACAGCAGTGCGCATGGTGGAATCATCCTTGCGAACATCAGAGTACCGACCCATCAATGTCTTAGTCAATTTCTACTCAGGTGTCCTGCAATACTATCATCTGTTTAACATTTTTTTCATAAGTAAATTGAAAGCAATTAAAATATATCTGTTTAACATGCATGCATTAATGAGTTATTCCTGATTTTAATAAATTTATATGTAGCTATATGGTATAGCAACTTAGAATTTATAACATGTGGATAAGTTATTACTGCACCCAGTGGGTCTTGAACCCATGACCTAGATAACTGTTAATGTCTTATCTCTGTTTCTTCTGGGCGACTATAATTAATATAATTAAAGGAGCCAAAACAAGGTAATTGAAATAAGCAATCAAAATTTGGTGCTGTAGAGTCCTGTCTTTATCTATTATCAAGAAGATTTTGCACAATTTTGTTTATACTTCTTGATGACAGGGGCTTTCTGTTTATTAATTTCCTTGTCAGATCCTGAATACAAGTTTAAGGTCCCAAGGACAAATTTTTTCCCTCAGCCCAATGTAAGTGATTTATATATATGTGTGTGTGTGTGTGTGCAGATAAATGATTTCTGACACCTGTCAATGTTTTTTTTTTCTTTTTTCTTTTTTGGAATGTGCATAACAATTGAAATAGAAACCAAGTCCTAGTCAATCACAACTGGCTGTCTCTCCATGTCCTATCATGAGCTAACTCAGTGTAACAATTCTGTTCTTATAACAGCTGTTATTGAAGGGAAATATGGAAAGGGAAGAGAGAAAGAATAGAAAGAAAGAATGTATTGACTATTGAACTAGGTATTTCGAGGATACCTAAACCTTCATGAATATTCGAGGATTCCTCCTCCAAGTTCACACTGAACAATTGACGAACAAGATACCTATTACATTCTCATTCAAGTTATTTATACATCTTTTCCCAACTAACACTTCAACTAACCAAACTAACTAAACTGTATTATAACCAACCTTCTCAACTAACTAACTATATTATAGACCTATTACACTCAGGATCCTGCAGATTTTAACAGAGCTAGAATATTTTGTACATTAATAATATATGATACAGGAGAAGACTGAACACCATAAAATGGTGACAACATAGCAATTCCTTTGCACAGTGAGCATGACATTACTCGGTTTCATGAAAGCATTTAACAAAACTGCAAACCTCCCCCCCATACCTATAAGAACTAGAAGTAGCTGGGCCACGCCGCTTGTATGCTTTCTCCTGAGGTTGTGCTTTCAAATAAATCCATCAGTTGGTGGCCAGATGAATCATTATCAGAATACTGGTCAAAGCCTGCAAAGTCAAATGTTTTGTGTGTTGTCTTCCCTATGGAGCAGACATCTATGTGTAACATAGCTCATTATGCTTGTTACCATCTCTATAAAAAATAAAACTTGACCTATTCTTCTCTGTAACTGCCGTAGTTACTAACACCCATAGCTTTTGTTTGTAAGGATACTTGGTGATGATTATCACCAACACCCATTCCTACATCTCATCTTATATACAATGCATGTCTGTTGAGACAACTTTTTTGCATCGCTTTGTTGAATGAGTGGAGATAACCTGATCCTTTCTTATGTCTCTGTAGGTTGATGCTGCTGTTGTTACGTTTAAGCTGAAGCAACCGGTGGAGTATCCCCAAGTTTCTTCCACAAAGAGCTTCTTCTCAATGGTTGTTTCAATTTCCATTGTGCAATTTATTATCTTACATATGGCTGACATGCAGCAGAAAATTAGCTGAGGATAAATTTACAGTTGAAGTTTTTCCAAATGTTTATTTTATTTATTTATTTATTGATGTTGTTGCTTATTACTAGAAAGATTTGAACCTAGGACTTACCTAACCCCATTCCATAACTTTACAACATGTACCAAGCCCATCTAAATGATGATGATTTTGTTGCGAGTTATATCATCGAGACATGCCATTTAATTTTCAATGTTCATTTAACCTTTCTGGTAACGTGCCTTTGTTGTTTTGGGGATATAGGTCAATTCTGCATTCAACGGGAAACGTAAGATGCTACGGAGATCACTTCAGCACATATGCACATCCCTTGAAATCGAAAAAGCTTTGGGAAGTGTTGGTCTTCCAATTACCGTGAGTATTGGTTATTAGAGTAGTTAACAGTTCAATACTATATTCATCCTTCTTGCAAAAACTTGTTCATTTGGCGATAACTCCGCTAATGCTATTAATAAATTCGATGGATTTTTCAGTCTAGACCAGAAGAGCTTACCTTAGATGATTTTGTGAATCTGCATAACTTGATTGTGAAAGTATAGTGCTTACACTTTCCATGAATGGGAACCTAAAGGCAAACACCCACCAGGCGCACACGCAAAGATCCTGATCTACCACATTATTGGAATTGCACCAGATATGATTCAAATAGTTAACAATGACAAAAGTAAGACCAGTACAACATCCATGTCTGAAGGTGAACATCCATGGCTGAAGGTGAATCAGAGATGGAAGTGAGCTGTGAGCAAGTCTCCTTTGACTGGAATTTTTTAAGGGCCGTGGCAGCATACCTATAGTGGAGACCCCATTTTTGGGCGCAAAAATCAAGTTCATGCAATTAATATGATCATGGAGTGCACCATAGGTCTTGCATTATATGATAATCCTATCACGTATATTACTGTATTACATCTAAGACTATTGTTACATTGTAAATAAGGATGAATATTTGATTCAGAAAGTTTGAAGAATACTAGTGTTGTGATGCTTTTACGAGAAAATCATCTTTCTTTTTTTCTTGTTAAGGGTTCATTAGTTCTTTCATTTAGGTTCATTTCGTTTATTTTGACGTAAAATATCTCGACGTTAAGGTCAATCAAGTGAATAATGAAATTTAACATCTTGCTCGTTCAGATTCCAAGCACAATGGCCTGGAAAAAGAAGGCCAGAATGATTTACTAACTAAATCCCAACATTAGGGTTCCCTAAGTTGAACAATTTGCTGCTCATTCAACATGTTCCTGATCTTGTACAATCTACACTTAACCATAATTACCATAACCAAAAAAGAAAAAGAAAAAAAAAAATCTCCCAGTCTTTTTCCTCTCCATTTTTATTCCATCAAAATCTATATCGTGCCGCATAATAAACCAAAGTGGAGGAAAAAAAAAAAATAAGAACAAAATATATTATCTGAGCTGTCATCACAAAGGCAACTGAGAACCACTCTGTTTTGCTCTGTTTCTTCGACTTCCTCTGCTCCCTCAGCCATGAAACTGGTAGACAAGGTCCAAAGCCCTCAACCTCGTCGCATGAGGATCAAACCCCTTCACTCCCCAACCATCCCCATCATCATTCAGCCTCCTCTCCTCCGCCACTGCCACCGCCGAAGGCGATAGCCGCCGCTTGGGCCGCTTATTCTTGATAAAGCAGTTCCTCATCTTCTCCTCAACGCTCTCAACTATGCCTTTCGAATTCTCCTCAGCTTCTTCCACCGCATCATCACCGTCCATGATTTGCATCGGATCAGTGTCGTTTTCGTCGCCGGCGACGGCACCGGTGGCGGAGGAGAGGGAGTTTTCCGCGGCGGGAGGCGGAGGAGGAAACTGGGTTTTGGAGAGGAAGGTGGAGAGGTGGTGGTGGGCTTGGTGGAGGGAGGTGTAGATTTGAAGGAGGTGGGTTGGATCATTGGTGGTGTGGAGCTGTTTGGACATGTGGGTCGCTTGCTCTAGTGAGAGTACCAGCTGCTCTGCCAATGGCGTTGTCTCAGCCATGCCCTCCATGCTTCTTCTTTTGTCCTTCCTCTCCCCTTCTCTGTCTAAAGCTTTCCTTTTTTCCTTTTTTGTTTTTGTTTTTCTTTCCTCCAGTAGAAATGTTGGGGGACAGGAGTTGGAGATTCTCAGTTCAGAAAGTGGTCTTGGAAGTGCAGGTGTTTGTGGACTAGTTGTGTGTTGGGCTTCCTCGTACGTGAAATCGTGAATGGTTAAAGGGGGATCGGGATCCCCAGTTGGGAAATTGCCTATCAATAATTTTTAAAATCTTGGCCGATGAAAATTTCATCCAAGGGTCTACAAGAGATTATATGTCCCACTAATTAAAATATAATAAAATATTATTTAAATTTTAAAAAATAAATATAAAACATAATAATAAAAACATATAAGGTGGCCGGTTGGAGTAGCCAAAACCCAAAAATTACAACTTTTAGGTTTGACCCTAGCCCCCTAGGGCAATGGGATGGCTTCGGCCACCTCCACTACCAACTAATCTAGCTTCGCATGAAGAGACTATTAAAATATTAATTAAAATAACTAAATTTATCGCTTTTTATCTTTTTATCTTTTAATCATACCATACAAAGAAATTGAAAAGGAAGCAAATCTTCTAAAAGAATAACACTTTTTCAATCTAGAACTTCAAATAACATATTCTTGCCTAGAAAACAGTAATGATTTGATTGCTCTATATTAGTATATTACCATGTCATTTAAGGAAGAAAAGATTTGCTTCTGTTTCTGTAGCTCAACAGGAACAGCCAGTGAAAAATTTACAGAGCCCCAGAAAGCAGCAAAATATACAAATGGAATTAACCCTGTTGTGTATGAACATCATGAATTGATTGATCATTTTAGATGCAATGCTACGCATTTAACATCCTTAGATAGTCGTCTATTATAGACATGGAAGATGAACGGTAGCCGGAACCAAAGAGGTTGTAATGATTCAAATAATGATACAACATATAAAGATCTCTCCTCTTCTCAAAGCCTGGCTGTTTAGGTGTCACCTGAAGAAAGCAGACAAGCTATTAACAAAAGATAACTTTTTAAATAATATCAATGCAGACAATGAGAAGCTAAATCTTACAAAGAAATATAGAGAAGGTTTTGATAGAATGATAACTTCAAGATACACGCAGAGATCAGCTTGAGGTTGCGTTAGTCTCAGTTTTTCTCCAGAAAACTTGATAAGAATACAATCTAGTATATGTTTGGTAATCTATGATTCAACCCGGGAAAAAATAAACTCATGTCTGAGTTTAGAGCAAATTCAAAACAGACCTAGGTTTGAATCAAACGCCTATCAAGGCTACTGAAATCTTTTGAGTATCTGTTAGAAGATGATAATACCTCAAAATAGGCATTATAGAATGATCCCCCAAAGCCGGCGCACCACGACATTCCAAATTCTGCCTCATTATGTCCATCTATATGAATAGTCAATTAACGGTGTCATCATCTACAAGAAACCATCTAGCTAATAGGAGAAAAAAGAATAAGAAAATCAATTAAGCATAGTCAAATGCAAAAATTATCATCATACCTATTGCAACTAGGTGGTTTTATTTTGGCTGTTTTATAAACATCACACAAACACAAGCACTACTGCATGCATAGATGAGCATATATGAGAACAATGGATTTCAGAGAAAAATAGAAGTCTTCTAGCCTAAACAACTGACAGTAAACACATGCCGATTTCTCATCCAAACTACACTGCTATCCGAAACACAGCCTTTATTTATGGACATGCCCTCCACTGCCCAACTCCAAGTCTTTTTGAAGACAATAGCCAGTAGAAATATTGAGCTGCATCCCAGTGTCCAAATCACCCTTGTCTCATTAAAATAAAGAAGCCCCCTTTAACACCCTTGGGTATCTTAAAAGTTTGACTAAACAATATTAGGAACTTTTTGTGTGTCTCATCATTAAAAGAGATAAAGAGTTCTGAAAAAACTTTGTTTGCATCTTTTTTATCTGGGCAGTTTTGAACTATGAAAAGCATGCCAAATTGTACTCTTTGATTTCTTCATCTAGTGAACCCAGCCAGAATGTGTCCATCCTCAGATTCCAAATCATTAAGTTATTAGATCAGAAGCTAACTTCAGCGACCAAAATTATAACGGATCCAGCTTCACATAACTACTATCAACGTCAATTTTCAATGCTTAAAAGCAACACATTTTAATTTCAAGCTGATATGTCCTGGTACAATATTTCAACTAACTTGGACTTACAGTAACATGCTGGGTCAAGTATGACAGGCTCGCCATTGTTGTCAGAGCTAATATTTCCACTCCACAGGTCTCCATGAAGCAAGCATGGCTCTATCGCCACATTTTCAAAGAGAGGTCCCATACTCTTCACCAGTCTTTGTCCTGTTACATATGACAATCAAACATTACATGTCATCAATCATATTCATAATTTTTTTTCTACAAATGAATATTATGTCCTGATTGGTAAAATACTATTACATATTTTTGAGTCACACTGTAAGCTTCACATAATATTGTAGTCAGATATCATATCTCAAATAGACAAATACTATATATTTGGACAGCATTTACTCAAATAAAATATTTAATTTTCCCATGGAAGTTACCTTTATAAGTTTTCTAGATCCCAGAATTCTCACAACTGACACTTGTACTTGGTTAATCTTTGAGGAGACAGTTGATATAAAAGGCCAAAAGGGGGAACTTTAGAAGCCTACAAATATCTTGTAGTTGGCTTGCACTTTTAAATGCAATAGTAAAGCAAAAGACATAAGCATTTAACCATTCCATGGGACCATCACTTTCAAACAGGAAAAAGGCTCCAAAATATAATCGCACAACCATAATAGGAAGTAATCCATCTCATATGCTTGCTATACATTTATTCAAGTTGAATTGATAGAGAAAATCATCTTCAATCGAGGTATGTAAAAGTATATAAGAAGCTATGATGTAGAATCATAGTAATCTGATGGAAAGAAACATTATTTCAAACGCAATCTAACCTTTTTCATAAATGGTGCTATCACCATACTGGTCTAGGGCCAACTTCAATTGGTAACCCAATCTATGCTCCCCATAAAACTGAATCCAATCTAATGACCAAGTGTTTATCTGTGGTGTACTACAAGGTAATATAGATGATCTTGTTAGAACTCAATCAGTATTTCTCTACGAATTCCAAAGAATTCAAGATGTGCATGCATGTGCATGTGTGCTGTTAGTGTGTGTGTGCACGCACGTGTATGAGCACGATAAGTTCAACAACCCAGAATACTTTACCTGCCAATGGTGTTATTTACATCAAAGCCAAAGCCTTTCTCTGATTTTCCAGCTTTATGCATTTCAGCAAGTTTCCTCCCTAGAATAGACTGAGGACCAACAAATGGTTAAAGTTCAAATACAAGTTGTTATCACCGACATCATATTCATATAACTCTGCAGTTTCACCTGACTGCCTCTGGAATTACCAAATTGAATGAATTCCATGATGATGTAGGAACCACCCGTTGGTAGGGGTCCAACCTACAATGCTTAACAACAGGCTTACTTAAGCTTTACTACCAAATAGGGAACTTATGTCTACAAACAATGCTACTTTAATATTTACAAAGTCAAACTTGCATACCTTAAATGGCTTAGGCACACGGATTGCTCTGGTTTCATACATGGCACCTAAACCAAGAGCCTCCGCCTCAAACATTGATGGACCAATACTCCTGATCCAGTGTTTCAAAATTATAATGTATTTGTTACTTTGACGTGGATTTTAAAAGGATTTAAATTGTATATTCATGAGTACAAATCAGAAGTAGATTTGCATCAGTAGATGGCTAAATATAGGATTGAATCATATGAATATCAAATTTGGCATACCACTCTACCTGTTTGTTTTCACAAAGAAAGAACCTGCATCAGTATCATAACGAGTAGCAAGATTGATGCAACCACCGCCTACAGAACTGGTTTTTGTTATCTGTGTTGCCTTTCCTCCTGAGAGAATCCACTCACGAACCGGATCTTCACTCATCGTGGCCACTGCCAAGCAACTGATACTGATTAATTTGACCAGCATAATTAAAACATAGGTTCCCTCAAACGGAATTTTATGGCACAAGAACACAGCTTAACAGTTTTTCATTTTAACGAGTTTAAGCTTTCTTAATCTCCAAACCTCAATAAATCATCTCTATTACAGTTCAATTAGACAAAAGCTCTATAGAATTCATATCTAAATCATTGAATCAATGACCCAAGACCAACTAAAGTTTATGATTGCCTCCATTCCTGCACACAATTGGCACAAATCAACTGCAACAGCAATTCTTAGGAACATCAAATCACTGATGGGAAATCTCTTATAACCCCAAGGTTGCTCCATCACAGCTCAAAACCATAAGAACGTTAAAAAACTACAAACCCACCAAAAAAATAGAGAGAGGGAGAACATCGTATCATCAATTGGTAAATATCCAGAAACCATATATTGTCTCCACCGCAAGACACACAGGCATCAAAGAAGCTTAGGGAAATTCTATATATTGGGGGTAATCTTTTAATTCCATGAATTTGCTCCATTAAAGTTCAAATCAGATTTCTTTTTAGAAAAAAGCAATATAATTTAATCTCACTATAAATAGACAGCTAAAAACTCAAGAAATTCATCAAAATCAATTATGGGTAATCAACAACCAAAACAACAAGGTAAAGGTAACAAAATCCCATGTATATGCATACCCAAAAAAACCGATGTGGGGTGCCAAAAAGCTCATATATCGACTCCATTACGCCTCAAATTAGTGAGAGACAACTAAAACTCAGCTCATACACATTTTAAAAATCATCACTTTCTTAGTGATATTTGTACGTACTGGTAGATGGTGTGTGCTTGGGGGAGCAGGGCCGAGGAAGACGAGGGAGAGAAGGCAAGCAAGAGCCGAGAGAGATGACTACAACGTGTGCCACCATTATCTCTTTCACTCCAAAACGCTTTTACAGTGTCACCACTGGATACTGGGTACGACTATATTAGATGCAAGTGCAACACGTGTAGATAGAGAGTTTTTTTTTTTTTTTTTTTTTTTTTAAAGCAGAGAGTTGGTGTAAGATGTAGATACGTCCCCAATTTTAAAAGAATAATGATACAGGCACAACTTAAGTCCAACTTCTTTATTAAATTTTTTTAAAATAACTGATGTGAAGGAGAGAGAAAACCTTAAATTAGAAAGGGTCATAAATGATTCTATTCTTCTTCATTGATCCCGTGAATCTCACAAATCCAATAATAAATGTATAAGAATTAAACAGGAGAAGACCAATAAGATATTAAGATGTCTTATTCTAAGTATTTTTACAATTTTCATATTCTATATTAGAGTTATTCATGCCTGTATCCGATAGACTCTGCTTATGTTTTCCCTCTTTCACATGTATTCAACACAAAAAAAAAAAAATAATAATAATAAAATAAAATTCTAACCCAACTAATTCGAGATTTGGAATAGATCGGGCAACATCATGATTATTTTGAAGAAAGTCTCACCATTTCTTTTCTTCTTTTTTTTTCTTTTTTTCTTTTTGCAATGGATAGGAGAACGTCTCATCTCATCCCATCAATTTCATAAATCCCCATAAATCTCACACTAACAATTGCCTCCTCCTTAAAGCTATTTGGCCATTGGTTTGCACCACCGAATTTGAAACTGGGTAAAATGCATTACACAATAGAGTCATCATATGTCATAACATGCAGAACGAAAATGGGCTGTTATGTCTCTCTCTCTCTCTCGCTCCAGAGGCCACCTCGCACCGCAAGTTCCATTGCGGCTCGTCTCATGATTGAGTCACTCGTGATCTTCGACGAGTCTCCAGCAGTCCTTCTCCTCGACCCTCTCACCCAAGCCAAGCTTCACCTCCCTCCACTCTCTGCCTTCCACAATGTTGTTAGTTTCAAGATGCAATTATGGTAGTGAGTGAGGCGGCGATCAAACTTAATTTTGGCGACGAGCGTGGTTTGCAAGAGAGAGAGAGAGTGTGTGACGATCTGAGTGTTGGGGATGGATACGGCTTTAGTGACAAGCTACAGACGAGCGGTGGGATGTAGAGAGAGAGTGGCAATGAGCACTCGTTTATTGGCTCTACAACATGAGCACAACAATTGGTTTGGAAGAGAGAGAGAGAGAGAGATAATAGTTAAATGGTATAAAGAAAAACATAAATAATATGATGTGAAGTGGACTTGAAGCATTTTAGCTAGAACTGTAGATAATGTATGCAATGTTCCAAGGAAGCTTCACTTTCTATTTCTGGACATTATATGTATAAAGCGACAATATACCGAATACTTATCAACTTCAATTTATATAAAGATGGATGCTTGGATGAGAATGCCAAATATCGATTGAACTTCATCTGATACTTCTTGGAATTTTGAGGATTTTTTTTTTTTTTTTCACAACAATTCCAAGTTATTGAGTCTGAGTCATGCAACAGAGGATAGGAAATTTCTGTACATAGAGGAATAAAAAATTTCCAATCATAAATCGCCTCAAAACCTAAAAGCTTTTCACCCACTGTACAGAGATATGTATTACAATCTGGAGCACAATAAATTTTAGTTGCTTTCATCATTGTCGTCTTTCTGCTTCTCCAGAAAGAGTTGGCTCTGGGGTGTTCACAAGAACAGGCTCAACATGCCCTTGGTTACTTATATTCTCTATTGAACGCTCAAGGCCAGGTAGCAGCCACAGATGGGAATGTTCCAATGAGACCTCAGAATCATCAAAAGATTGAGTGATACTAAACACAGGTGGTCTTACATGTTTTGTTCCAAAAGAGTCTTGTAATGGTAGACGACAGACGGGGCAAGTAGACTGTCTTTTCAGCCACACATCAATGCAACAGAGATGAAAATTGTGGCCGCATTTGGGCATTATTCGCAATACTTCTTTCTCTTGGTACTCTGCCAAACATATTGAGCACCTGCAGAAGCAAAAGAACTAACCTCGTATGTCTATCCGAAGAGAACTAAAATAAAAAGTCTCTTTGAGACATACCACTTAAATTAACATAGGATTTTAAGGTGAATAAAAGGAACTTTTTATTCAATGACTACAATTATTGGCGGCTAAACTTACTGTGGATCTTCCATAGAACTGAAAGCTTCATGGCTGAATTTCATGGTAGGGATCGCAGCAACCAGAACTGGTTCAAGGCCCCTAACCCCAGGCTCTGGCTGTCAGCAAATAGTGAAAATGTAATACCAATATTGCTGTAAGCTCAATTACAAATACAATCACATTGAGAGAAGTAGGAAGGCAGGTGCAACCTTTTTTGTAAGATGATCCTATAAAGCCACCCACTTTGTAAGTGGGAAGAAAGCAAATTTAGGCTTAAGGTTGAATAAAAAAAAATTCAGAGTCATTATTTTTGTTAAACCACTACTTATTTCAAAAGCTTAAGTTAATAGAAAATTGTTGATTTACTCATTAATTAATATTCTAACACTCCTCCTTAATAAGTAAGGTGTAAAATGTTTAATTGAAATATGACGTGAATGACGGAATCAAGATTAGAACTTAAAACTTACCATGTGAAACTGTCACTTATCCCAAATGCTTAAGTTAATAAGAAATTGTTTATTTAATTATTTAATTAATATTTTAACAATTTTTATAGACAATGAAGTGTAGAACAATCTGCCGATATTAGAGAAAGCTATCTTCACAAGTAATCATGACAGTTCATATATTCTAACAATTTTTATAGACAATGCAGTGTAGAACAATCTGCCAACATATATTAGAGAAAGCTATCTTCACAAGTAATCATGACAGTTCATATATATATATAGAAACACACACACATACTCAAGTACTCAAACACAGAGACACACACACACTCGGGAGACCCATAAATCTCCCCTAGATTTTGTTATTACCTTTCTATTCCAATCCTAAAGCTACCAAATTGCATATTGATCCTAGTTACTACAGTAAGAAAATGTGAATTAAAGGACAATCAAGAACTAACAATATACTAAAACATCTCAAGCTAGCACAACTCACTACAACACTCTGCATAGAATCACAAATTGAGACAAACGCCCAATCAGTTAGTCTTACCAATTACCAGCCAAAAATGAAGAAAACCCAGCATAGAGAGAATTGAACAGTACCTGCTCAAGATCAATCCTTGATTCAATCTCGAACATGGGCCGTGATTCCGCCCTGCGGAGCCTCCCACAGATTATTCTTGTGCAGACAAATATAATAAATGTTGCACTCATCCCAAACCCAATAACAGCGGTAGTCAAATTCATTCCCGAACCCCTCATCCCCAACTTCCCAGACAAACAAAATACACCCACAGGTCCGAAAGCACAATACAAGATGAAGAAATAACAAGAACACCCACAAGTTCTAAACCACAGAAGACGGAAAACAAAGAGGAAAGGAGAACGAGACTGAATTGGGCACAGTCACCCAGATCAGGATTTTTCAAGAAATAGCAAGTTCTCAAAGCAAGATTGGCCCAATTTCTTCAGGTGGACTATGGAGGGGTGGACTCGAAAGTTAAGAAGACTTGGGGCCACGAATGGACGGTGGGGATGACAAGTCGGACATCAGGATATGTGATAGGATGAAGTGTGCTCATTTTCTTGCCCTTTTGGAATCATATTCGTGGGGTCCAGAACATGGAGGGACCCCACAGATTTAAGAGGTTTTAGATCAGACGGTTGACGACGGTTGCCAGTTTTGGCGGCAAAGGAACTCAACGGTAAAAAGAAGGTAAATTTTGGGAGATTCCTACGAGAGTGTACTGTGGTTGAGAATCTGAGGCCCTTTATGCTTTTTGCGGATGTGCCTGTTTCTCAACCTTGCCGCTTCTGGATAAGGCATAGAAGAGTTTGGTGAAATTTGGTGAGAATTTTCAATTTTGTCCAACGGAAAGCTTTCCAATAAAGGGCAAGGTGACGCAATAGAGATATTTAGTAATTTTTGTTTAGTTTGTTATTAATTTTGGATTAATGATATAAGGAGGATTATATTTATTGTCTTTCAAAATGTACTAAATGGAAGAAATTAAAAAGATCATTTTCTCATCTTATAGTTATTCTAAATATGATGTAACATTTAAAATTACTATTGAATTTGAGATGATCTTTATTATATTTTGATCGGTTAATAATTTTAAATGTCATATCACATTTAATATAACTCTATGAGAGCCGTCAGATAACCATTCTGAGCCCTCTCCCCCTTCCTAATCCCCCCTCCCCTTCTACCTATTTTTCCATTGTTTTCTTTGTGTTTTTTTAGATGTTTTCGGCCATATGCAGTAACTCCAACTAATCCGTTCGCCCACCAAGGTGTTGTGCCGCCCATCTCCTCCAGAACATGTCAACGCTGGTCAGTGCTCATCATCTCCTCAACTCTGGTTGCTGTTTTTTATGGTTGTGTTTCTTATTTTATTTGTTTTGAATAAGAGTTTTTTCTTCTTAGATATGCTATTGTAAGCGATTTACAAGGAGAATTATATAGTTTTCGGACTGTTTTGGGTCGATGAGGAGTAGATATAGTCTTCGTAGGAGCAGATCTGTGTGGGGGTTAGGTTTTCTATTTCTTTTTTTTTTTCTTTTTTTTTTTTGTAATTTTGTTTGAATAAGGATTGTTCAAACCTTTGAGTTGTGGATGTAATCCGTTTTCTGGCTCTCAAGCTTAGGATGATGAGTTTCGGCATGAATTTTTTGCTACCAAAGTCGAGAAATATGAGCTACCTATGCATTGAGTTGAATTTGTTTGGAACAGATCTGATGTTACTACTTAAATTTAGTCATGGGTAGCGGATATTGTTGTCATAGATAGGATTTGAATTTTGATTTTTATGTAAGCATCTATTACTTATAATTTCGTAGTTTCGGCTATGATTTTATCAGAGCTTTTTGCTCTGTGATGTAATAGCGTTTACGCTCGTGATCATTCTTCAATGAGACTGGAATGATTTTCCCTTTAAAAAAAGATGACTCTATAAGATTCTAATCCTCTTTATATCATTACTCTCTTTTTTTTCTTCTTTTTTTTTTACATGTTTACACAAGAAAAGGGGGATGAGGGATTCGAACTAGTGATCTCCACTTCATTACAGCCGATTGAGCTACCTCTTAGGGACATATCATTACTCTTAATTTTGATAGTAAATGTAAGAAATTTAATATAATGTCCATCTCTCTAACCAAATTTTAGATTGTTTATCTACTTATTTTAACATATGGGCGGCATGGGCCCAAGTTCTCAATGGGTGGTTTAATTGGTTATGGACTACGTTTCATGAAGCGGAAGTCACTAGTTCGAATCTCATTCTCTTTTTTCTTGTATGGACATGTTAAAAAAAAAAAAAGACCATAAAAAAAAAAAAACAAATGGGCCCATTGGCAGATCCAAGAGTTCTTTCTACTAGAGGTGTCAATAAAATAATAAAATAATTTTTTTTGTCCCCTTTATATATTATATTTTTATTATAATATGGTAAATATAATCAAAAAAATAAATTATACCACAATATATATATCACAAAAGGCATATTTATATGCTAAATTGATATATTAGTTACTATGTAGGCATTAGTACAAAAGTACAGGAAAATACAAAATACAAGGTGTCTAAAATTGCATTTTATGCGGTCTTAGAAAAACAAAATCATCAAATATCAAATCTGAATCGAAGCTTTTAGCAATTTGTCTTTCAATATAGACAAGTAAATTATCTCAAAGAAATTCATCTTCCATTTTGTTACGAAGTATTGTTTTAATAATTGTTTACTTCTCATACTCTAATGATATTATAATAAAATTATTAGCATATTCCGATACCTACCTATGAGCCTAAAATGAATTAATAAAAAGAATAAACCTAAGATTGGTAATAATCTTCTAAAACTCGTTGATGCTTGACAAAATCTCAAAATATATAAAACACAAAAAATAATAATAATAATAACAATATTGTTCTAGAATAAGATAAACAAAATGATGAAAATTAGAGATATATCTCAATTAAAAAACTTAAATTATAACCAAGACAAATAAAGAGCACTGTCATATCCAAGATAAATTAAGGCGTTAATGGATTTAATTATAAACTTTACTTTTCACTTACATGGTTGGATGCTTGGGTTATGACAGGAAAATGCCAAATATTGATAAATAAACATTAAATTTCTTGACTATTTTTTTTTATAATGTGAAACCAAGAAACCGAAACAGGCTACAGCCCGGAGGAGTTTTTATTTTTTTTAACAAAATTTTGTTACGTGGGACTCCATAGACAATTCATGCTAAAAAAAATCTTTAAAAAAAAATTAAAATGTTTTTTTTACCAGGGGCTCCCGCCCCAGGTCTCCCCACTTCTCTCCGCAATTATTGAAATCCGAACTACACGGTGTGTTTATTGAGAATACTGTGGATTCGGTCTTTTTTGCTTCTTTTTTTTTTGGTCTTTGTATATTTATAGTTGAACAGCTAGGTAGAGGAAGAAGACTTGGAAGTCTTACAAGGAATGTTCCATGACGCAGAATTACTCTGAAAATAGGCCATTTTACGTAGTCTTCACCCTAGCTAGACCATTTTACGTAGTCTTCACTCTCACAGTCTCATTCTCCTATAATAAAAAAATCACCACACGTTTGAGTAGGGCAACACAGCTTCTACTGGGCAAATTTTAAACCCGAAAAATGCTAGGGATTAATATTGTTTCTATATTTGACTTATCCCATCTTACAAATTAATCATTAGGTTTGTAGATATATGTAAATTTTACGTAAATCAATGATAAATTTCACAAATCTAATTATTAATTTATTAAATTTGTAAGATAATATAGATCAAATATGAAAAACTTATTACCCTTAGCATTTCTCTTTTAAACACTATTCTACTTCATATTGATTCCTAAAGGAAGCGGTTGTAGGAAATGTCCCATCCTTTTAACCAGTTGGCCTATGGGCCTTTCGAATTTGGATTCCAGTCTCTTTTTGTTTTTGGGATTTTATTATGGGCCTATCAATTTTAAGCCCAGCTTTTATTTGTCTCAATTATGGTTTGAAGTCCCATCTTTTTAACTGAAGGTAATAATATAATAGTAATAGGCAGATGAGTAATATCATTAACACTATGTTGGCAATTTACCTTCATAATCTGATGAGAATAACTTCAGTTCGGATGTGGCAAAAAAGGGGGGTTTTTTGTCCACCACTCACAAGTTGACACCTCAGCTAAAGGGAGAAAAATGCAAAAAAAAAACCCTACATCCTGTAGCATGAGACCCACATCCATCCTAAAGAAGAAAGAAAAGAGAAAGAAGAGAAAGAAGGAGAAGGAAGAAGGAAGCACGACCGACCCACGGTGCTGCGGTGCAGAGCCGACCCACAGCCGACCTGGATCTGGCCGGCCACCGACGCTCCGCCCAGCTACGCCACCCTCATCTTCTCCGGCGGATCCCGGACCCCTTTAGGGTTAACTTTCAAAATCTAGGTTTTAGTTTTGAATCAAAAAACGATTTATGAGACATTAGAATCGAGTTTTGAGGCATTAGAAACGGAGTTTGATGCATTAGAATCAATTTTTGAGGTTAGGTTTGTGTTTTTCGGTGTTTTCCAGTTGGGTTTGGCCGGAAATGAAGAACGTCGCCGGAGACGGTGGGTCACTGCCAGACTCAGCCGTGAACCAGCCGTCACCGGTGAGTCTTGCCGTCGCCGGTGAGTGTTGGTGGGTTTTTCGTCCTCCGCCTGTTATTTCTCTCTCTCTGGTTTCATTTTCGTCCTCCGCCTGTTATCTAGTGTTTTGGTTTTATTTTCTTAAGGTGCATTAGGTGAGGTGTCAGCATTTTAATGAAAGGCAAAAAACATGTCTTTTTTGCCATGACCGTATAGTAGCTGCTCTCTAATATGATACCCAACTCAACAAATCAAGAACTTGGAGTTGGAGCCATAGATGGATCATGGCTGGATGTGAGTAAAACAGCAGCATATATACAATATGCAAACCCAAGAAGCTCTAGGCGACCTCCTTGACATATGAACTTGCTCTGGCCCCATAATTGATAAGATTTGCTATATGTTTATAAGTCAGTCTGAACAAACACTTTAAGAAACAAAACTAAGCATAAAAACTACGATTTTACAGAGTAATCAACCAGTAAATAGTAATCAACCAATATTCATTCATCCATGTTCAAGTAAGCAACTCTTGAATACTTTCCTCAACCAAATGGAAACAAAAGTTGGAAACAAAAAAGGCATCAACAGTTATCATCACCAAATAATATGATGAGTACAACAGACTACCCCCAAATCAAACAACATCAATGAAAACCAATCATTTTAATTTATTGAATTTCTGAAAACACCCACCTCAAGAACCCAAAAAACCCAGATCACGAATCACAAGAAGACTCCAGTGCAGTCCCAGCAGGCACATGAATATCCTTGTAGACACAAACATACGGTGCATCGCACCCCACATACTTCCCAGTCCACCTCGCCTCATCAATGTAGCTTGCATCCCAAACGGACGCATACAAAAACATGGGCTTCTCTGGAAAATCCTCACCGTCCCTCCTCTTCTCCGTCCTCACCGCTTTCCCATCAATGAGCCATTGGATCTCGTTCGGGCCCCACTTGATCACATACTCGTGGAACCCATCAGAGCAGTCGAAACCTAACTGGTGAATGCTCTCCCTGTGGCCGGTGCCGGCAGTGTAGTAGTTGGTTTGCACAATGGTCAGGTCCTTGCCCAAGAACTCGAAGTCGATCTCGTCCTGAGATTTGTCGCCCTCGAGGGAGGAGAGGTAGAGGTTGAAGTTGAGGCCGCTGGTGTTCCCTGTAGGACACTTAATGAGGGCGCTGAAGGTGCCGTAGAGGAACCTCGTGGTGGTTCGCCACCTAGCGCCGCCGCGGTGGTCGAAGGTGAGGGTGATGGTGTTGGAGTTGGGGCAGTGGGTGCAGGCTTCTGGGGTGTAGTCTATGGCGATTTGTTTGAGGGGTTGAGTTTCTGGGTGGAGAGCTGGATCAGCCATTGTTTGTTTCCCGAGAGAAAAAAGAGAGATTGACTTCGAAACTGGACCTTCTTGTTGGAAAAGGAATAAATGTACTATTCCCCTTTCTTTCTTTCTTTTTTTCAGTTAAATGTACTGATCAGTAAAAGTCTTTACGCTTTAGCGTCTATGAAGATGATTGAGAATTTGAGATCTAATAATTAGGTAATTTAGGTCAATCTCAGCCGATTATCTTGATAATGGACCACGTCGGCAAAGATAGAAGACACGATGAAAAAACATAAAAAATTATGGTAGGGTACTACCCATAAGCATTACTATAATCATGCCATCTTCTTTTCCAACCAACATGGTTCGACTCCATACAATAAGCATTATTTTATTTTATTTCTAATCCTATATATATATATATATATAACATATTCATTTGACCATCTCCAATTAAGAATGCAGGCATGGCTGAGTAGTTATGCCCAAACCACAAGCCTCTGCAAGGCGAACAAACCAACAAGCTAACTAATCAAACAACCACGAGAGATACAGTGCAAAAAAAGTTCTCCTTCAACCTCATTCTAACTGTCCCATTAGTCTTGACGATGAATCATGTAATGTCCTTAACGGTTGTAACCTATCAGTAGGCTAGGAATTCGACACCACTACTTTGTCGAGACCATACCCCCATCAACAAGTAATACTTGACAAAAAAACGTACCTCATTGGTTAGGGTCGAGCCCAATCAAAGGGCGACACCTCTTTCATTATTATATAGTTATGAATCTATCATTCTTGCATTAGGTTATTATTTTTCTACCTATCACTCTTTCAAAGAGATTCATTAACAATCATATCATGATCTTGTTCTCTCTTTTGCATGCGTTCGTTTTCTGAAATTAGCCATGCGGTTTATGCGGCCAATTGTATTCAACCTGCGTCCCTCTGACTCCAATTTCTACTTGTTCTCACTTTTGCAGGCGTTCGTTAACTGAGACCAACCATGCGATCGATTGTATTCGGCCTACGCCCGTCTGACTCCAATTTCTACTTGGTATGGTGATAATTTGTCACAATTATACAATTATGACAAATTTTATAAACTAGAATGAGAAAACTTAATACCATCAACCAAGATTAAACGAAAAGCATTATTTTTATTTTTTATTTTTTGTCTACTATCGTTTATGGAAGCATGTAACTCTACAGTATTATATGCTTTGGGGGAAGTAGGTAAGTGTAAGGTGGCCAATGACATAGCTAGGGATGATGAAGATGCCGTTTGGTGAGGAAGAAAATGACCGGCCAGTCAAGTAGAAGATTGATTCAACTCCGCAGCTCACTTATGATGGCTTGGTCTCTTGTTGATATCATCGATGCAATCATTAAATTTGCTACCCAACGTTAATTAACAAACAACATCACTTGGTGGGTTCCTAAAATCAGTTTGCCTCAAGGGGAACACCCTGCCTCCTCCTACACACACAAACATACACTATACCCCCCTCCCCCCACATAGATAAAAGTTTTGATTAGTTTAACCTTTTAGGATAAGTGGTAATTTAATTAACATGGTATCAAAGCCGAAAATTATAAAATCGAACCTTAACTCTATCAAATTATCCTCATTTAAATTAAATATTTTACGTGTTGAGTATCACCTGGCCTATTAAAAGGGAGTTTGAATCCATACGTGACGGAGAATATTAAAATATTGATTAAGTGATTATAAGATTTGTTTGGATCAAAATATGCAAAAATTTAGATCATAAAAGGGATTTTTAGCAATCTTATACCATGCCAGTGGCCAAAAGACTAAATTTGCAAGTTGCTAAGGGTCTGTTTGGGATTGCGGTTTTAATAAAAGTGATTTTAAAATTTTAAAAATTGCGTTTTTGAAATCGCTAAGGCATTTGGTAAAACATGTTAAACAAAATTTTGTTATCAAATATTTGTTATGTAAAATGATGATTTTTCAAATAAACGCCCTTAGCCTACTTATAGAAATCACAAATTTTTTTTTTTTTTTTTTCTATTTTATATCAAATGATTTTTTAAATCGCAATATCAAACGCTTTACGTTTTACGATATATTTTAAAAACACAAATTACTTTTATAAAATCGTAATCTCAAACCCCTAGCTCAGTTAACACGAAGGAGAATATGCAAGCTACCTCATTAATTCCTCTTAACTGACTTGGCCTTGTACAAGCCGTTTTGAAGCATAGCTAGGATTATGTGGATAATCACGTATTTGGATGATAAATTGGTTCCACGTGTCATTCCACACGTGTCTTGTGTGCAACATCCACGTGCTATAAGACAAATGCCTCAATTCTACCTTGAAAGGAACGGAATTTTTGGTATCAAAACCCTTATGATTTGGACTAATTATAGTGTTGGGATCTTTAGTAATTTAATTTAGGTAATAATTGTGAATAAAAAAAATCTTATATGATATCTATTAATCCACTTGTTGAATAGATACCGATTAATCTAAATTTCGGTAGATGGGTGGGCTCTTTATGTGTTCTTTTATAATTATTGTCTAAATTGCTGAAAATCTTAATCTTGTGATTAGCAAAATAATAATAATAATTAAAAAAAGGTGCTTCCAATCAACCCACAAAGCCTTTTAGCAGTCCATAATTTATTAATTTAATGTTAAGAATTGCTTCAAATTGAAGGGATGGTATTTCACCTAAGAAAATGCAAACAGCACAAAGGACACAGTACGGAGTGTTGGAGCCTACAAATCATTCTATATTCAACGACTAAAAGCCAACGATCACCTCCACGTCACAGCCATTAAACTAAACTTCCCCGCCGGGTTTTAAAAGATTCCGATGGCAACGTTACAAATCCGTTTTTCATTTACTAGCCGACAAACTTGGACCGCCTTTTTGTGTCGGCTTCTCTCTGTATTTTTCCATGTTCAGCCCGGTTGGCTCGGGTCTGATTGAGCCGCGGCTTTCGAGTTTCCCCATGGTCGATCGCCTTGGTTGAAGGATGAAGAAATATTTGGTTTGGTTTTAGTTAACGAGCCAAGCTTAAGCTCATTGAGCCGAAGATGAGGCAATTTGGAAGTACATTATGCACACGATTGAAGATTAAAAAAATGGTGGTTGAAGAGTTAGAAAATTAGAAAGAAACAAGCCATGATAGAGATAGGAATCTGCCTGCATATAGACTGCATTTCATCACTCCTTGTAGCCGTCTAATACTTAGAACAGAGCTTACGAGTATCGGGCCAAAGCTAGGCAACTTGGAAGTACATTATGCATACGATTGGATTTAACAAGTTGTTTTATAAACTTATTCCAAAAGTTTAAATAGTTGGTTTGATCATGTAGATGATCTTCTAACGATTTATTTCATATGTAAATTTATCATTTATATAAAAAGCTTTTCATCATGCATGTTTAGGTTCAAATTTTTTTTTAATAAGTGAAGCGTACTACATAAAAAATTTAGTAAAAATAAAGTTCAAATTCGTGACTTTTATTTTAAAACTATAAGTTAAATCATCACTTATGCTAAAATTTTGAACTCATAGCAAATGATTGGTTTAATTAGTTGATATTCTAATAGGAAAGATTAAAAAATAGTAAAGAAACAAACAAATAATTATAGAAATGGGTATATGCCTGGATGATGGATCCATTCTTCTTGGGGCTATCAGCTACCTTATATATATATATATATATATATATAGCGCCAGATCGTACCATCTATGCCAATGAGCTTTTCTTTTTGACATGTCAAATTCCTCCCTTAGTCCTTGCTGATCAACGGCCAGAAGAGAACACGAAATGAGTGTATCGTCAAAAAAGGCCGGCTTCTCTCATTTTAGTGAGAGAAGCTCATCCTTCTCTCTAGGTAGAGAAATACACTACCTCCTTGTGAGGTCCTCCACCACTGTCAGTGTGGTTTTCCGGGGAGGAGGGATCCTTTTCCTCCTCCCCCATTCCTTTTCTTCTTCTCCGTTTTTGGTTTCTCTTTTCTTGTTGCTGTTCTTTTTTTGGTACCTGTTGTCTTCATGTCGCTCTATCCTCCTCCGCCAACTGTGCTACTACCCTAGGTTGTTCGCCTCCTTCCCCCTTTGGCCGTTCATCGCTCGCCGTTCATCGTCCTCCATGAAGTAGTCCAGATCTTCCTTGATTCTTAGATGGGCTTCTTTCAATCTCTGATC
Source organism: Carpinus fangiana (assembly GCA_006937295.1). Lineage (NCBI taxonomy): Eukaryota > Viridiplantae > Streptophyta > Magnoliopsida > Fagales > Betulaceae > Carpinus > Carpinus fangiana. The sequence goes on from CM017321.1 coordinate 58,274,227, forward strand.
TACTTACCTCAGGTCGATCTGGGCCTACACGCACCACTCCACCGTCACCACCGGCCTCTCAGTGCTCCATTGACGCCTCCCGATCCGCCACCTGCACTGCACGTGCCGGAACGTGAGCTCCACGCGCCGGCGCGTGTACCCCACGCTCAGGGTAGCAGCCGCCTCCTGCATCCCCTTCCCCTGGACTGTCCACCCCTTCGGCCATTCCTCCACCTTCATGACAGTCACGACTGATTTTGTGGTTTTTTGCTGTTTTTCAGTTTGTATCTTTATTTTTGTGTTTTTATGTATTTTTCTGTTGTATTTTGTTAGTTTTATTTTACTGTTGTTTTGTTTGGGTTGTGGTCTCCATCTGGTTTTAGGGCTTATATTTGTAGTGGAGACTTCAGTTCTCATTTGGTTCTTTGCAATGCCTTCCTTGCAACTATTACTTTATAGTGATGGTTGTTTTACTCGCATCGGACTCTTCACGGAGTTTCTTTGCATTTTACACCGCCTTGTGCGGCCCTAGAATAGTTCTCTTTGAATTGTTAGTGATTACCATTGCCTGTTGTTCGATCATTTTGGACCGGATCCAGATATTGTTCTTATATTTGTACTGTATTTTATCATTTGGGCTCTGTTGTTGGGGCGCCCTCCCTTTATGTTTTGGGTTTATTATTGGGGAGCCCACCCCACTTTCGTTTTTAGGATGTCTCACTTTTTCTTCTTTTTGGATCAGAAGTGGGAAACATCATTCCCTGTAACCCTTTCCTTATTTGCTTTTTTTAAAAAAAAAAAAGGGCTAGAAGAGAACTAGTTAAAAGCTCATCAGTTTATTGCGATTTTTGTGTCAATGGCAGGAGGTTCTGAAACCACGAAAACCGCTATTGCCACCCCCACCAACAACAAGGTGCAACCAGGCAAACCGGCACTCCGTAGGTTTGTCGGAGTTCGACAAAGGCTGTCGGGGAGATGGGTGGCAGAGATCAAGGACTCGTCTCAACGAGTAAGACTATGGCTCGGAACTTACGACACCCCAGAAGAAGAGGCTAGAGCGTATGACGAGGCTGCTCGAGCCCTACGCGGGGAAAATGCCCGAACCAACTTTGCATCGGTTAACCCAAATTCGAGCCTATCGGGTTCGTCATCCCCAATCAACGGAGGGTCGCCGTCACAATCTGACGGGAGGCATGGGCTCAGCTTCTCTTCCTTGAAGGCAAAACTGAGCAAAAATCTGCAGAGTATCATGGCAAGGAATGGCGACAATAAATCCTCGAAAAGTAGGGTAAGTGATCACTTCACTTTTGCTAAGATATTTCACTTCAGAAACTACCAATTCCAAAACCAAATGGACATCAACAACGTTGAGAAAGTGGCGGTGCAGCCAAGCATTATCGTGCCCCATTTCGGAAACGAGGCTCCCTCTTCTTGGGAAAGCTCTAGTGTTTCGGAAAGCAGCGCCGAGTGGATCGGTTTCCGGCAACATGGGCTGGACTCGGATGGGTCGGATATTGGAGAGGTTAGTTTTGGTGAGCAAGGGTTCATGGAGCGAATGATGGGGTGGAACATGGATGGCCCAGATCAGATATGTTGTTTTGATGATGTGGATCTTGATCAGGGCTCCAGGGGTAAGAGGTTCAAGGTTTCTTCTTCTGTGGTGGTCCCTCCAACCTTCAGCGGGTCCCCATATAATGGAGGAAATTGAAGCCAGCTAGGCATGGATCATCATGGATGCCAATCTGCAGCAATCAAGTGGTTGCTAATTAATCATGGCTTATGTTGTATAAAACTTCTATATGCCCTAATTAAGGAGTTCTATGAACTTGCTGTTGCTTCAAGTGATATATATATATAGTACTATAAGTTCTTCGCTTGAAGAGAGAGATATATACGACACCATATATATTTTTTTTCATAACATTTTCCATTATTATGGTACACAATAATAGTCAAAGTCCTAAATAAACTCTGTTTTTGTTTAGTAAACAAAAGAAATGGCCGATTCACTTTTTTTTTTACTAGAGTTGTTAGGCCGCCCTCAATAGTTGGATTGAGTGGCCGAACCACCTGTAGTAAAAAAGCGTAATTCAATCACCCCAACAACAAAATCATCCACTTTCTCTATTTTATATGTTGTCGGGTATTGCACCAATCTCAATTTCCCTTTGATGCATGTTTTTCATATTTGCTCTCTTAATTGAGCCTGGTAATCACTAAGGAGAGTGAGTTGGTGAAATGAGGACAGATTTAAAGTTGACAGTTACACTTGAAGGAGGCTGGAAGATCTAGTTATAAGAATAGAAATTAAACAAATAAAGAAGAAAACAATGCAAACTACAAAAATAGCTCGTCTCTCTCGACACGTTAAACGTTTGCCCACTTGTCTCTGGTGTTTGGATTTTCCATGAACTTCATGAAACCTGGATCAATCGTAATCATGGTTGATAATATTATATTATTGGGATCTAATCAAAATTTGGTACTTCCCCAGCAGATGAGAAGTGATAATTAATCAATGGCTAAGCATAATCGAGTTGAAGAATGTAGATTTGTAACTATATGAAATAGTTTTTTCATGAAAGGAAATTTTTTAATTTTAAATTTTTTGGAACCATTACTTCTTTTGGCCGTTTTATGGGGAATCATAGCATGTTGTATATATAGGTATGTATATATACAATACTTTTTTTATTTTTATTTGTATTTGTATGTATATATATATATTAGGTGAGCATCCCACCAACTCACAATGGAGGTCGCTTTGCTAAGCTACGGCCCATGACCACGAGGTCTTCTTGATTACCCGTTGACCCCGTCCAGGTAATAATAATTATAATAATTAGGGGTAAAAAGACAGTTAAAGTTAATGACTATTGGCTAAAATCGAACAGTAGTCGCCTAAATAGTTAACTAGCTGTTAGCAGTTAAATGTTAATAATTCTAATAACTGTTTTTTTTTTTTTAAATATATATTAAAAGTTTTATTTTTATTTTGTTTAAAAAAAAAACCAAAACGAAATCTTTTTAATTTTTAATTTTTATAGTAATATGATAATACCTTACTACATACGACATTATTTATAGATTTTTATATATATTTAAATACAAAAACGACGTCGTTTCATGTATATATATACACACACATAATTGACGGTTAATGGCTAGCGATTTTTTCAAAACATAAAATTACTAACCATAATCGCCTGAAATTTTAGTGATTTTTCCTAATTGCCTTCAAAAATGGTTAGTGGGCGGTTATTAACTACTCGTCTTTTCACTCCTAGGTATATACATAGGAGTAATCATTTTTTTTATTCTCTTAAAATTTTATGTTAAAAAGAGTTTGGATTTTTTTTTAAAATAAAAATCGAATCGAAGCAAAATTAATTATATTTTTGGATTATTTTAACATTTTCAGATGTTATAATAAATCTGAATAATAATGATAAAAAATTTCAGGATATATATATTAATATATATATATACAAACACTAAAGTGGGTAACGCAAATCCATTTTTTGGCGGCTTATTATACATCCCCCGAGTAGGACAAGACAATCCCTATGACCAAACACTACCCCAAGTGTAGATTTGTTGCTTCAAGGACGCCGTCGTTTTACTGACATTTTTGTTTTTGCTCTTTTCTCTGATGGTCTGTCTCTGTCCAAGCTGTTTTCGAACTACAAAAGAAAAAGACATTTCTGAGCTACAGTTTGTCCAATTACACCTAGGGTTTCTCTGAAACCTCCATCCGCCTCCGTCGCAACGCTTCGTGGGTACGAAACCGAATCCTTTTCCGGTAATATCAACGGATCCGACTCTGTTTTTTCAGACTTCCAATTATTTTGTGGTTTATTTTCATTTTAGTTCGTGTGCTATAAACAATTATTTCTGTTATCTGAGCCAGTTGTTTCGATCTGTGCTGTTGACTTATTTTTATTTAGTTGAAGGACTGAGTGGCATAGTGCTTGTAATTATCTTTTTATTATCGTATTTTTCATATATTTTTTAATTTTTTATTAAGCTTGCAATGAAAGAAAAAAAGAAACTTTTGGGTCTCACTTGCAAGCTCGGTGGGTGAATGTAGGATCAGAAATTGTGTGCTTTTCGCTTTGTATGGATCTTTTGTCCGCAGCTGTATATTGGGTAGCTAAGTATTGCGTGGATACTTGGCTTTGCAGGCTGCATCCGACGGGGTTTGAACCCACAACTTCACCCTCCACTCTGTTCTTACAGGGAGGAGGTGCTGTTTGAGCCAGAGCTCATTTCAGCGATTCAGATTTTTTATTTTTGTGTCGCATGAATTCTTCTTAAGAAGGTCCTTTTTGTTTTGTTTTCTAAGTATTGGGAAAATGGGATTTAGAAGACTGATCATACGTGTACCTTGGAGTTGATGATTTAACCTAATGGGAAGGCAGAGTTCATTGCTTGCATATTGCATTAGAATGTATGGTATCAGCATTGTGTATAATTTTGTGGGTGCTTTCACTTGAGCGGTTTGTGTATGCATATGCAAGTTTGAGAACTTTGAAAAAGCTATTTTAAGACGATTTTGATCGGATGTGCTTGTTACTATGTTTGTAGATCAACTTTCTTAAGAATGACTAAGCTTGCTAGGTAATTAAGTAAACCTTTGTCTCGTACTCTCCCCCCTTTTTCTCACATTATTCTTAGCAAAAATAGAAAACAAGTATACCTTTGTGTGGTCCTTTTTGAACGTTGTTTTGACTAAATCCTTACTCCTTTTTCTTCCACATGTTTTTCATTAAAGGGTTAAAATTTGATTCTTGGAACTTGAGGAATATGAAGCCCATATTCTGCGGCAACATTGAATTTGATGCCCGGCAGTCTGATCTTGAGCGACTTTTTAGAAGATATGGCAGGGTCGAGAGGGTGGATATGAAGTCTGGTAAGGCTTTTTTTTTGGTTTCCCTAAAATGTTATTGATAGTGTTTTGATCTTGCAAGGTGACATTTGTTGTTCAGTTACTTGTTTTGTCATCCTTTGTTGCTCTACCTAATATAGGACGGTTAATTACTTCCCATTGGCTTCTTTTGTACACTTCTGTTTCTCTTCTGTGGAGGTTGAGCTCACATTGAGTGGTCAAACTATTAGAAAAAGTGAAAGATTCTTTGGGCTGTTGGTTTTGGTGATTTTCTTGATTACATTTTTATGTGGGTTTCTGACCTATGATGCCTAGTATCTACTTCTGCTTCTTACACTATGATAAAGGTTTGCTTTACATTGATGTGGTGAAATCTGGAACAGTGTTGTTACTGAGTTATCCTAGTTCCACATAATCTGTATGGGTGAGTATATTTTGAAGTTTAAATACATGTATTGATGCCTAGGTTGATTTTTATAAGTATGGTAGAATACAGATTTTATGTTCAGAAGTCCTGACGCAATAGAAAAATCTAACAGCAACTATTTCCCTGAACAATGGTGGGCATGAATAAACACTATTCGGACTACACAACTCAACGATGAAAATGTCCTGTTATGTTGAGTCATAGTGGGGTTGACATGTTTAAGAAAGGGTTAAATAGCATACACCCATTGAAAATGATCATATCGAAAGAACTCATTGACCCTTTTTGTATATCAGTCATAGGACCCAACAATAATACTGACCAGTTACATTATCGATTTATTTCTTTTCAGTTTGGTCAGTTTTATTATTTATCAAAAACAAAAAAGTTTGGTCAGTTTTATAGCCAAATTACTTTTTGCTACCTTATCAAAATCTTGGCATGACATAAATGCCTTTTTCCTGTCAGTTGAGATATTATAGTATTTAGTTTAAAAAGAGACAGAAGCTGAGCTAGTGGACGAAGAGGGTGCACATGTGTGATGGCAGTGATGGCACCTTCGCGTTTAATCAATTGAGCTCTTTCTTCTGGCTGTTTGGAGTACCCTTAAAAAATGGCATTTAATGTCATCTTTTCAATTCTCATGAAATCCATTATCTGATAGCTGTTAGAAAAAAATAGCTGATATTCAAGAGGGTCAATATTTAACTTTTTAAAATAATAATTTTCAAATGGGTGTATATGTTATTTTCCCTTAACAGAAGCAAGTTTCATTAGAGTGTAGACCCCCATACTCAACCATTTCTTTGGCGCAGGATTACTTGGAATGTCCATGCTCATCTTGGGTGGATGTACTCTGCATTTCTTTTCTAGCATGTGCCCAAGCTTCATCTTCTTGTATTTTTCCAGAAGAATTAATCTGATCTGCCCTAGCCCTGCCATCCTACACTACCTCAGATACCATTGCTTTTTCATTCCTCATGATTTTTGCTCAGTGTTCAGTTTCCGACACGTTTCAACATAGAAATCATGATGATTTTCAGCCAGTGGCAGGTGTTGTGTTACTTTCTGACAGTTTTTTTTTTCTTGTAATATGAATATTTTTTGGTGTTTGACGAGTCAACATTTCCTCATTTTCTAAACTGTCCACGAGCAGAATTTTTGCTTTTGGCAATTTTTTTGCATAACTGAAAATTTTCTGCTCTGGTTCTTAACATTTTGGTTTCCTAGGATTTGCTTTCGTCTATATGGAAGATGAACGAGATGCTGAGTATGCAATTCGAAGACTTGACAGGACAGAATTTGGTCGAAAGGGCCGCCGGCTTCGTGTTGAGTGGACCAAGGTGATTTATGATGCTTGTGTTGCTTGGGTCTGAACATTGATATGTGATCATTTTACGATATTTGTGTCGCATATTTTTGGAGCATGTTTGTTAGGCATGCTCTCTCTCTCTTCCCTGGTGGTGCATGTGCGTGTTAAGGCACACACTTGTGAATGTTGCATTTTCTCTTTACTCTTCTCAGAAGGATAGATTTTTTGTATTAAACATGATGAATCATTGAAATGGACAAGCGTTATACCCATTTAGTGCCCAACAGTTTTTGGGTGTTTTTACTTCAAGTGTAGCCATCAAACCAATCACTATATATTGTATTGCAGCATGAACGTGGCATTAGAAGGCCTGGTGGTTCAAGATCTTCAGCTAGCACACGACCATCAAAAACCTTGTTTGTCATTAATTTTGACCCAAGTTATACCAGGACAAGGGATCTGGAGAGGCACTTCGATCAATATGGAAAAATATTGAACATAAGGATTAGAAGGAATTTTGCATTTATTCAGTATGAGTCACAGGATGATGCTACCAAAGCATTGGATGCTACGAATATGAGGTTGTATTTTCCTTCAGCAAATGCTTAGACTGGTAGTATACTTGATCAAGAAGTAATTGGATATCAATATAGTTGCTTTTCAAAAGAGCCCTATGAAATTAGATAAATGCTATGGGTACCAAATTTTTTACTAAGAGATGAATATCTGGAAGCTTATTCATCAGTATCTGTAGCATTTTTCTTGATTAATTATGTTGATCATTTCTAATGAATAAGCTCCACATTATTTTGGTACTCATATCTTGGTAAAAGATTTGGTATTGCTACCATTTCTCATGAAATAATTAGTTTTATGGGTGCCTAGCACTTATTTGCAAATCTGCTCTCTATATTAACTATGGCTTATTCATATTTGAGGTGTGCAGTAAGTTCATGGATCGGGTCATTTCAGTGGAATATGCAGTTCGAGATGATGACGATAAAAGAAATGGCTATAGTCCTGATAGAAGAGGCCGGGACATGTCTCCTGATAGGAGAAGCTATGATCGTGTGCGATCCCCAAGTCCATATCGTAGGAATAGGGATAGCCCAGACTATGGCCATGGATCAAATCCAAGTTCTAGACCTGAACCAAGGGGAAGTCCCAAGTTTGAAAGACCTGAGAGCCCAGTCAATGGGAGATATGACAGGTTCAAATCTTTCTCAGACATTTGCTTTTCCCAGTTATTGTCCGTTTGTTCAACCAACCTTGTACGATATGTTAATAGATGATACTTGAATCTTGACTATACTATTTGACAATGCAGCCGTTCACCACCACCACGGGAAAGATCCCGTTCCTGAACAGAGGCAGAATAAAAGTTCCAGTCAGATGGTTGGTAGGTTTGCTTTTTCTTTCTCTTTGTAGTCTTGGTTGCAGACATTGCAGGGCTCATCTACTTGATATTTGTATTTTTGTATGGTAATTGTGAACTTCCATATGCTTTTGAATTGGTTATCAAGTTTAACATAGTGGTCACATCAAGCCCCTCTCTCTC
>CM017321.1:58282413-58495156 GCA_006937295.1 Carpinus fangiana
CCCTCCCCCCCCCCCCCCTCCTCTCTCTCTCCCTCGGGAAAATAAAGATTCTCGATGGTTACGCTGCCCAAATTTCTTTGCTTTTGTGAAATGTTGTAGGGCTCACTTGTTCTTGACAGTCTAAGATGTGAATCCACTTGTCCAAGACAAATGGGCTCTATAACCTCTTCTCTTAAGTTGCCCAAATTTTACATGTTCTGACTTTATGAAGTGTACACTTAGAGCATGTAATTTTCATCATCTCACTATGCTTTGCAATCAGAGTAGATAAGAAATGAAGGGATAAAGTTGGTGGGAACGATGGGAAGAGAGATGGTTGTACAAGTGTACAACTTCTCCTTTTTTGGTTGGATATGAGTAATGTTATTTAGTAGATTGTTATATAATTATAATGAAATGGTAGTGAAATTTAGCTCATGTTTTATTTATTTATTATTATTTATATAAATGTTGATCTAATGGTTGAGTTTTAGTGTCACATCATTAGGTTGTATGGTAATCGTGTATCAATCTACTAAATAGCATTATTCATTGGATATTCATAAGGATAGATCTTCTATTTGAAATGTATATTTTACCATTTTCTTGGTATTTTTATTTATTTGAGCATAACAAAAGGTTTACTATTTTTCCATCACTAATTATAAAAAAAAAAAAAAAAAGGGGGTCTATTCTTTAGCCTCCATTCCCCCTTGTGTCTTTTCAAAACTTATGTGGGGGTCTCTCCAACCGAAAAATCATAAAGGTCTTAATGTATCAAAGGCTATGGGGACCAACCTATACAATGAGGGGTGAAAGAGAAATAGAGTGATGTATGCACTTCCCTCCTTTCACAGTTCATGCTCACTATTTATGAATTTTGTTAATTAAATGAGTTATACGGGTGAAGTCAAGTTAATTCAACACGACTTATATTATTAAATGGTATTTTGGGGGTTGGGTTGTATCATTCATCTTTTTTAATGGCTTGTGTCATAATTAAGGCAACTAACCCGAATAATTAAATGACTTGAATTCTTTTCTCCCTTCCTTTGTATGAAAATATAAAAATAAAAATAAAAACAAAATTCAAATTTATATTAATTTAAATAATTTTATACTCATATTTTAATATTACTACGGCCCTACTTGTAAAGTTGAAAGCAGTGGGTGTTGGAAGACAAAAAGTGGTGGGTACGCAACGCCAAAGCACCACCCCCACGCCACGCGTATTGGTTCTGGTTGAGTCACCCAAACCCAAAGGTCCTCTACCTCTTGTTTGTTTCCGCAGCCATTTGGGAAGCACATCATCACACTACCTCGGCCACTAAAAACATATTAAAGAAAAAGCAGTACAAATTCGACAATAAAAAGGGATAAGTTGAAAGAAATGAGAGAGATGGGTTTGTCTCTTGTAGAGTCAATGTACAAGTGGCATGGACCAACTGGCTTTTTATACTTATAATGATGTCAACTAATGAGCCATTTAATCATTATTTTCCTAGGTTTATTAAACATTCAAAATAAATTTGTATATCTTATTAGCTTAATCATTCGGTGTCCACTCATGATTGCATTCTTTAGTTCAAAACTCTTGAACCCATTTGTCACTTAATTTAATGCATGCATGGGGTGTTTTCTTAGAAATTTGAGATTCTTCGATTGTTAATCGTTGCCCCTTCATTGTAAATTTAATGGTCTATAAAATTATTTAAACCTCGTTAAAACAAAAGCAGCATTTAATGCCTCGGTTATACAAAAATAACTGACATTTTATAAACTACTGGATTTAAAATGAAGGACAACGATTAACAATTGGAGAATCTTCAATTTCTTCCCAATTAAAAGAGATCTCAATTCGTTTTCTTGGGGTTGTAAAAGATGAATGCATGTTCCCCAAATTACTACAAATCATATTGCATTACAACATGATTTTGAACTTAATTGGATTTATACAAAATAAATAGACTTGTTGTCCCATTATTTAATTCTTTTTCAAATGCAACGACAAATTCTGGTACCGTTGGTCCACATTAGCATTTTATTATTTATTTTTCTTTTAAAAGATTTAAATAATTTAAGAATTACACGTTTAAAACACAATTTTATGGAGCTTTCATTCATAGGCCGGGCCCTATATATGCTGGACTCTCCACCAAACGATCCGAATTCAAAAAAAAAGAACCATTGCGAGGTCAAATAGGTAAATCCAAAAGCGTCTGAGACACACTTTCCCATGATCTGTCTCCCTCGCACGTGGTGTCTATCTTGAGGATGCACGCACCACTTTGAAAAGTCATAAACCAACATGTCAAAAAAAATAAAAATAAAAGAGTCAAAAACCGACCCACCGCACACGTGGCAGCCATGGCCAGCTCATCACATTGGTAACGTAAAGTTTCCAAAAGCATTTTCAAAATTTACCCAATCCCAACGGTCGGATCCTCTGTCTGAACCTCAACCACACCCGTTCGATCTCTCATCGTGTATGCCATCGCCATTTACCTTTAAAAGATGCACAGTAAATAATGCGTTTTTTTAACAGAGAATCTGAGGGAGACATTTCCTTCCATTACCCAGAGAGAGGGAGACAGTGAGAAAGAGAAGAGAGAGAGGAAGTTTGATTTTTGAATTTAGTTGTGATTGTTATGCACTATTTCTGTGTGTCTTATAGTGGTAAAAGCTGAATTTGTTAAGGTGCGTTTTTCAAACTTGGATCTCTTCCTATTATTCCAGGTTGAAGATTCTTCTGCATTTTTTTCTTGGGTTTTTTTCCCCCCCTTTTAAATGTTTTCGACCGTTTGATGTCAGTTTCTTCGTTAGGGAACAAAAAAGAGCCCTGCCGCCCTGGTTATATCTGATTCTGAGAAATTGTTTTCTGGGTCAGTGTCGTCTGAAAGTGAGAGTGAGAAGAGAGTTTTTGAAGATCCAGCTGTTTTTTTATCGCTGATTTTGGAAGCATTTCTGGGTTTTCTTTGTAGTGAGGTAGAGAGAGAAGAAAGATTTGAAGTCAAGGTATGGTGGGTTGCTGATTCCTTGAAGCATTTCTGAATTACAGCTTAGTGAAAGAGAGAGAGGTTTGAAGATGAAGCTATGTTGGTTTGCTTTCTGCGTGAAAAAGGGACACCTTCTGAGTTACTGAGTCTTAAAGGTTGGTTCTTGAAGCTGATTCAGCTTCCTTTCTTTGATGCCTAATTCAAAAAAGGCAATTTTGTTTTACTCCTTTTTCTCTTTTGTTTTTTATTTTGGAATTTAGTTTGTTTTCTGCTACAATGAAAAAATCATGTATCATTTTTCTTTTACCTTGATCCTACAGAACAGTTCAGAGAGAGAGAGGAGCACTGTTTGGTGGCTGTTAGTGGTCGAAGAATCCTTTGGAAGTTAAGGAAAGTCAAGTCAATTCGAGGTAAATTTTTGTATTTCTTATTGATTGCTTAGAATTTTCTTTACATTTTCTTTTTCTGTGGGGATTGTCCATTTTGAATAAATTTAAATACACTCAATAAAAATACACCTGTAGATAGGGACTTATACCTTCTCTTCAAAGCAAAGTCTCTCTCTCTCTCTCTCTCTCTCTCTCTGTGTCTCTAATCGGGAAGCTCCATTTATGTGAGAAACATGGGAATACAGCTAAGGTTCCAACTTTTCCCAACCTCTCGAAGAAATCTTGACCATTGAATACAGATCAGGATCAGCTTTGCAAAATACAGTATTTCAGTATTCACCACATTCTGGTTGGAAAGTAAAGTTTGTAGCTTTAGTTCATACTTACCAAAATACCCCCATAAATCACTACATCCCTTAATTTTAAAGGGCTATTTTGGTGATTGGAGAGAGAAAAAATTCGTGCCGACGGCTGCTTAAATCTTAATTGGACGGCACTGCTTAGCCGTTAAAAGTAACTTCTTTCATTTTCATCACAATACTTTGAATAATCAAATCCAGTTGTGCTACTTAACAAAAAAAAAATCCAGTTGTGTTGGCATTAAATGAGCACTTGCCGTTGCAGAGCAGTGGAAAGGACTCGTAGGGCATCTTTAGGTACTTCGATTTGGTTGGTCGGGTATTGTTTTCAGCAAAAAAAAGCTGTGTGTGATTATACAAGATTCTCGAAGCTCTTGATGTTGTCCCATTTGTTTTCTAGTATTTTTTAATCCCTGATTTTTTTTTATTAGACTTAATTTATAATTCATGTATATATGATTGCAACTGCTCCACTGCCATCTAATTTTCTATACAAATATCATATCCTTTCCGAGTTTTCTCATCTGGGGTTGTTAGCTTACAGGCCTTGGTTTTCTCTTAATTTCCGTTTCTTGTAGCTTCCGCCAACAAATTGGATCGATACTGATATTGAAATCATGGTGGAAGAGAGTGGAGCTGAGGTTTTAGCCGATGCCCAGACTGCTGAAGAGTGCTTATCTCATGCCCAAGAGCTCGTTCCAGTGGCACTTACTAAGGCTAGGGAGGTGAAGGGGTTCCCTGGTAGGTGGAAGATGATAATATCAAAATTGGAGCAGATCCCATTGCGTTTATCAGACTTGTCAAGCCACCCTTGCTTCTCAAAGAATGCACTTTGTAAGGAGCAATTGCAGGCCATGTCGAAGTCGTTGAAGAACGCGATAGAATTAGCCGAGTTGTGTGTGGGGGAGAAGTATGAAGGGAAGCTTAGGATGCAGAGTGACTTGGATGCTTTGTCAGGGAAACTGGACTTGAATTTGAGGGATTGTGGGCTTTTGATCAAGACCGGGGTGCTTGGTGAGGCTACTTTGCCTTTATCAGTGGTTGGTTCTTCAGCTGAACCAGAGGTTGCAACTCATAGTAATCTAAGGGAATTGCTTGCGCGGCTTCAGATTGGGCACTTAGAAGCAAAGCACAGAGCACTTGACAGCCTTGTCGAAGTAATGAAAGAGGATGAAAAGAATGTTTTGGCTGTTTTGGGCCGCAGCAATATTGCTGCTTTAATTCAATTACTCACAGCAACATCTCCTCGTATCCGGGAGAAGACAGTCACTGTAATTTGCTCGCTAGCAGAATCTGGGAGTTGTGAGAATTGGCTTGTTTCAGAAGGAGTCCTGCCCCCTCTGATTAGGCTTGTTGAGTCAGGTAGCTCAGTGGGCAAAGAGAAGGCTACAATCTCTCTCCAGAGATTGTCTATGTCGCATGACACAGCTCGTGCGATTGTTGGGCATGGTGGGGTTCGTCCACTGATTGAAGTCTGTTGGACTGGTGATTCTGTTTCACAGGCTGCAGGAGCTTGTACTTTGAAGAATATATCAGCTGTCCCAGAGGTGAGACAAACCCTAGCCGAGGAAGGGATTGTAAGGGTTATGATCAATCTTCTTGATTGTGGAATTTTGTTGGGTTCCAAAGAATCTGCAGCAGAGTGCTTGCAGAATCTCACTGCCAGCAATGACAATCTAAGAAGGTCTGTTATTTCAGAAGGTGGTGTTAGGAGCCTGTTGGTTTATCTTGATGGTCCACTGCCGCAAGAATCTGCAGTTGGTGCTTTAAGAAATTTGGTTGCATCGGTTTCCATAGAAGTCTTGCTTTCTCTTGGTTTCCTGCCCCGGTTAGTTCATGTGCTTAAATCTGGATCATTGGGTGCACAACAAGCCGCTGCATCGGCAATTTGTCGGGTTTGTAGCTCAACAGAGATGAAGAAAATGGTAGGTGAAGCCGGGTGCATTCCTTTGCTTGTCAAGATGCTTGAGGCTAAATCAAACAGTGTTAGAGAGGTCGCTGCGCAGGCAATTTCAAGCCTGATGATCCTTTCACAAAACTGCAGAGAAGTTAAGAAGGATGATAAAAGTGTGCCGAATCTGGTCCAATTGCTCGACCCAAGTCCACAAAACACTTCGAAAAAGTACGCTGTTTCCTGCCTTGCATCTCTATCCTCGAGTAAGAAATGTAAGAAGCTGATGATCTCATATGGAGCAATTGGGTATCTTAAAAAGCTTACAGAAATGGACATCCCGGGTGCCAAGAAGCTACTGGAGCGGTTGGAAAGAGGAAAACTAAGAAGTTTGTTCAGCAGGAAATAGATAAAACTTTCCAGTGTCTTCTGTATAATGATGTTTTCCCATCTATTTTTTCTTTTATGTTTTGTATGATCGCTGTTTCATAGTCTACATGAAACAAAGTAGTTCATGATATGAACTGGAATGCGCAAGCTTATTGATCTATGCGGTCAATGTACTATTTATTCAATATATGGTCTCTCTATCTCCCCTTTTATATTTTCCTCTCTTCTCTATGCAACACAATCCTCTTGCAATCAAATTTCTTCTTCTTCTTTGGTGGAGTTATGTGATCAAATTTAAATGGAATTTCGAATTTTATTCTGTTCATAAATGAATATCCATTCTGCTACAATGTCTGAGAAGGCCATAATAATGGCTTCCCCTCGTACATCAAAAGTTGTTAAGTGTCTGAATCAGGGTAGGCTGTTGCGGAAGGATTTTACAATTTATAGAAGATTGTTCATGTGCTTCATAAATTATCTTGTGTTTGTGGTATGTACGACCATGGTCCATCTTTGTTGGTATAAAATTTAAGTATTTAATAAATAATTGAGCATGACAGCTAGGTTTTGAGCCTTGAAGGCTGTGCAGTGCATTTAACTCACGGTGCTGATGGTTGCATGGATTTACCTTATTTGTATAGGCGTTCGGACAGTCTAAATAAGTGTTAGAGCTCTAAAGGGGTGTCAACCTGATCTGATTTTTCGGTTTTTGGTCAAAACTGGGAATTGGAACCGAGGTACCCTGGTTATTTGTTTTGGGCAACCGGAACCGGGACCCCGTTAGCGGTTTCGGTTGTACCCGGTCCGATAACCGATTTTTTAAGAAAATTATTTTTTGGGCTTATTTTAGGTATTGGGCTAAAATAAGCCCATTTTTTGTATATAGTTGGCCCATTAAAAAACAAATTTATTAGCCTTTTTGTTTAAATTAACTATGATTTGTTGTGATTATTCCAAATAATTTTAAAAAACAACCTAAAAAAGCCTAAAAATCCAAAAAAATCAATGTTTTTTCCTATATGAGCCTTAGAAAACATTAAAACAATAAAAATAAGTATTTAAACAAGGGAGCCCCTACTATACGGTTGGTCTGTAAAAGGCCATTTTTGCAGCCCCAATACCTATTAGAGACGTAAGGAAGGATAAGCTAATAGAATAGGATCGAAAACAGTAGATTTTTACAAACCTTTCTTCTTCATCCCACGCAGAGCTGTTCTGCTTCACTGTCTCTCTTTCGGTCTCGCCGGAGGATCGCTCTCCATCAGCTTTGCCAGCGTCACCGGCTCTCCATCGGCGTGACCTAGCCATGGGTCTGCCGTGACCCACGGGGCACCCTCTTCGGCCACTTTTCTACCAACCCCAACCTCAAACCTCCATTCTAATGTCCCAAAACTTGATTCTAATGCCTAAAAAACTTGTTTCTAATGCCTCAACTCGATTCTAATGCTTGAAAAACTTGTTTCTAATGCCTCAACTCGATTCTAATGCCTTAAAAATTTGTTTCTAATGCCTCAAAATTCATTTTTTATTCAAAACTAAATCCTAGAGGGGAAGGTTAACCCTTTAGGGATTTTAGATCCCTTTAGATCCACTGAAGAAGGATGCTGCTTGTCGTGACTCACGGCTGGGTGCCACGATCTAGCTGGCCGTGGGTCTGGCGTGACCCTCGGCCAGCGTTTCAGAGACCCACGAGTTTGGCGAGAGAAAGAGTAGAGGGGCTCAAGAACGAACCTCAAATGGCGAAGAAGGAAGACAGGAGATTATACACACAGATTATGTCTGTATACAGTAGATTCACCAGTTCTTATGCACAACGAGCCAAGAAAATTGCTTCATCACCTAAGCTCTTCACCTCATCCCACTTCATCTTCTCCCAATCCAATTTGTAAACCATAAACTCCTCTTGTGGGTGGAAACATCTATTAACTAGCAACAGTTTCCCAGACAACGATTTCATCAGATACGAAGATTCATGGTTAAGAAGCATCACGTTACAAGTTGGAAGTTCTTTGGCATAAGAACTGGTCAATCGCCGACGGTTTCGCCGAGAAACGGCCGTTGGTGAGGAAATCGGTCGACTGTGGCTGTGGGTTTGGATTTGGGTCTCTTGTGCAGATCCACGGAGATGGCTATCATGGCTTGTTTCAACAAAAATTCAGTGTATTTAGTTGTAGGTTATGTTTTTGCATCTTTTGTGATTTAGGTGATGTGTCAAGATTCTATTAGTTGTTGCAAAAGTAGCCTTTTGCAGACAGACCGTATAGCAGGTTTACTCTTTAAACAAACCATGAAACCTAAGCCTAAGTGTAAAATTACTAAAAAATAATAATATATAATTATATTAATATATAAATATTATTAAATAATATGGAAACCCCGGTTCCCGGTAACCCGGTAAAAACCGAGTACCAAAAATCGGGTACCGGAACCGGGGTATACGGTTTTTGGATTTTCCAAACCGGAACCGAAACTGGATCCCCGGTTTCCCAGTTTCCAGTTTCTCGGTATCCCAATTTTCTAGTTTCAGTTCCGGTTTTCCTGTAATTTTTGACACCCCTTTTACCCAAAACAAGATGGATAGGGATTAAATACTGTCTCAAACATACAATAAATTGCTCTCATTTAACTTTGCACTAAGGTTTAATAGTAATTTGATGTTTCAAAATGCTGCTTTTAATCTTCTCTAAAATAAAAAAAGCAAACATTTTATATCATTCATGTAGAATGAGAAAACTAATGACAGGGAGTTGTGTCAAAATCCTATGTGTTAACCTTTGGATATGACGTTGTAAAGATTTGTTAACTTTCTTGATGATAAGATAAAGTAACATGACATCATGGAAGATATAGTTTGTTATGCAGCAGGTAAGACTACTTTAATTTTCCTTTTATATCAAATTTAAAACTTAGAATATATTATGAAAAACTAAAGTGGGGAATGCGTTTACCAAAACTTTTTTTTTTTTTTTTTTTTTGGTTATTTTGATGAGGCAATTTAGTAGAAGTGGTTTAAATTTTCACTTTTTAGACTCACCATTTTAACTTGAGTACTGTTTACTTGCCAAATGAATAAAAAACAATATAAATTTTTTCTCTCATTTCCTATTCTTTGAAAAAGTTAAAAAATATATATAAAAAAGTATTAGAAAAAGAATATTTAAATGGAATAATGAAATTTGGTAGTTAAAATAGTGAAGCTGGGGTGTTTTAAAAAAGTTGATAGTTAAAATAGAGAAAATTATACTTTAAGTTATTTTAGTTAGTAAAATTTGATAAGTCAGCTAAGAATGCTCTAATATATTTCAAACTATTCTATGTGATATAAAAGGAAAATCTGTGTTTTAGAAGTGTTTAGGGTGAGGTCAACATTTGAGAAAATACTATTTATAAAATACACCTACTTGTTATGTTGAGAAACCAAAACAGAGCTTTACTTGTAACAAAAAAATTAGGATGGCAAAGCCAAAGTGCATGAGGTAGGGGTGGACATTAACGGTTTACCACCTACTAACTGCTACATAACTGTCATTGACTGACAATTGACTTTTGGCGGTTAATAGGCAGAATAAAAATATAGTTTTGACATCAGTTTGGCAGGTGGTATAATTTTTTTTTTTCGGTTAATTGACTTAATCGATTTTTCAAGTGAATTTTGAATTTTATCTGGTAGGTTTTTTTATTGTGCTTGTCGAGTTGATTTATGATTATCTGGTGGTCCATATTCCATGAATTTACTTTTTATTTTCATCTATAAAAACATATGCTTTACTAATTCTGTAGTTACAAAAAAAGTTGATAAATATTAGGGTTAAATACCTAATACCCCATTTGGGTTTCACAACTTTATTTTTTCCCTTTTAGGGTTTGATTTTTATCACATGAGATCCTTATGATTTTGATAAATGACCAAATTGATCATTCTGTCAATTGACCGTTAGTTGACTTAACGGATTGACACGTGCACGAATGAAAATTTGACACTTGGCACAAGTGACCACGTCATCAGTGATGATATGGCCACCTAATTAAATTTGTTATTAAAAAAAATCATTTTTTTTTTTCAAAAAAAACAAAAGGGGTGGCTGAAACCACCCCCATTTTATTTTTTTGTCTTTTTTTTTTTAAAAAAAAAATTAATTAATTAGGTGGCCAAGTGTCAAATTTTCATTTGTCCACATAGACTTCTGTTAAGTCAACTAATAAGAGGACCAATTTGGTCCTCTATCAAAATCGCATGGTCCTTTATCAAAACCACATGGACCTCCTATGATAAAATTAAACCCTAAGGAGAAAAAAATAAAGTTGTGAAACTCCAGGGAGGTATTAGGTATTTAACCCTAAATATTAACATAAAAACTTTTAACCTACAATTAACAAACTTAATTGACCACCTATTAACCAAAAAAGTCGATATTATTCATTATCGGTACGAAATCGGTTACTTAACCGACTTTCATGAATCAATAGGTGAAAATACCCCTACCCATATCGACTGAACTGATATCTACTCATATGAATGGTGGCCGTGCATCCAATCCAACTTACCCCACCCTTTTTTTGTTTGACTTTTTTGAATAATAAGTTGCTACATGTTTTATCAAAATATTCATACAATAGAGAAATAATACATATTTATAAAAATATATATATATATATTTTGAATTTTTTGTTAATGTATAATCCAAAAATAGAAAAAAAAGAAAAGAAAAGATAAGGAAGAATCAAAGAAAACCAAGTATAAGAATTCCATTGTGCTTGTGTCCAAGCACCTCCCTGCGTACGTAATGCTTGTCTGGGAAACTTGTCCAAAGGGAGTAGTGGAGTGTCAACAAACAACAATCCAGATAAGGATGAGAGATGACACATCATGAGCCGTCCATCTATATCTTCCTTAAGATACGTGCTTGACCAAAATCTTTAACTATGGCACCCCGAAATTGAATCATTCATGAATCAGGCACTAGAGATTTCATCACGACGGTGTAAATAATAATTTGCTGAAGCGGGCACAGGTGATGATCCATTGCCTTCTTAAAAATGCTGATATCGAACGGTCAAGAATAAACTTAAATTATATATTGAATGTACATTGGCAAAGCTTATAGAAGTATATTATTTTGTTTGTTTGTTATAGGAAAGAAGGACCAAAGAAGCCCTTATCAGAGCCTTTCAAGGGTAAAGCTTAAACGATTCACAGAGAGAGAGAGAGAGAGAGAGGTGACGCCAGAGAAAGCTTCTGAGGTTCACAGAGACAGCGGTTTTACGCTTTTCGAGGCCAATTCATCAGCCACTTGCTTCGGTACCTTTCTCTCTCTCTCTCTCTCTCTCTCTGCATATATAGAATCTAGAATTCCCAGACCCCAGGTCTTTTATCGTTGATTTGCACTTCAAGTACACCGGTAATGGAAAATTTCATTTTTATTTTTTATAAATGTTTTAGTATTTTGTTTTTACAGGCAAAGATTTGATTTTTCAGCTGGGTATTCTTTTTCTGCGGAAATGATTCTTTTTTTTTTTTTCAGCTTGGTATTGAGTTTTTTCGCATGAAAAGATTTGAGTTTTTCAGCTGGGTATTGCTTGCTATTTGGTTTCATATTGGTACTTTTGTGTTACTGTGGATTGAGATATTTTCATTTGATTAATTTGGTGAATTCAAAATCGTCTGTATATCATGATTTGTTTCCTGTTTCGCTTTTCTTTCTTTTTTTCATTTTCTTTTTCTTATTGTTGTTATTGTTTTAAAGTAGATGTTAACCCGGGAAAGCCATAGCCTCGTATTATCCGGAAAAATGAAATAATTTCTCTTTTTTTGGTGAAACCCAATGAAACAAAAATTTTTTAAATTCGAGTATTTGATTTGATTCATTCCTTGTCCTACTCTTTTTCAGCAACGAAACAGACTTCAATGAATATTCCTAAAGGCAAAACAGTTTGGTTGGTCTTGGATAATGTTTTTCATACTACTGTCTTTGTATAAACGGAATTGATTTTCTAATTTCAGTTATTGAACAAGATTTAAATACGTTGTATTGATCTCTGAGCTTGGATAAGTGTACAAATGTTCCTGTTCCTGTAGTGGGTGTTGTAGTGATTCTTTTGTGGGTAGACGAAGACGATGTTGGGACTCAACTTTCTGCATTGTTTAGCGGCTGCTAATAGGCTGTTATTTATGTGCTACTGAGGGTCCACTTGGTTTAGCAATTTCAAAACATGCAGTTTGAAAAGTAGCGATTTCAAATTGCAAGTAATGAAAACGTGATTTTTAAAGATGCATAAGCGTTAAAAGGTAAATTGTGGTTTAGCCTTTAAAATCATGTGTTTTTAAAAACACACCCTCTTACCTGCAATTTGAAATTGTGACTTTTTCCACGTTTTAAACCACCTTTCTTTTTTCAAGCGCATTCCCAAATGGGACACTTTTCGCAAACTTGTTTAAAAACATACATTTGGCTTGCAAAATTGACTCTTAAGTGTTCACTTGACATACTTTTATATGGAAGTTTGAAATTTTGATTCTGATAGTGTGATCTTATTACAGAATTTATTTTGTCTGTTGATGTCATTACTTCTAATTGACATGTTATAAATAAATTGTTGCTATTGGTAAAAACTGTTACTTAGTGACTTTTCATTGCAAGAAGAACTTTTTCTTCCCCTTCCTCATGTATATAAAGTTGATTATTGTTCTTCTTATATTATGGTAATATAATGCTAGAACATGACCTTATGGTGTATTTCTTCATTTTATTGGTCAGTTACAATGAAATTAACTGGGACCTCAATTTTGTAGGTGTATTCAGCATAAAAGATGAGTACACTGGATGTAGCTAGGGCAGATCTTGCTCTTGTTGTTTTGTATTTGAACAAGGCAGAAGCCAGGGACAAGATATGCAGGGCAATACAATATGGTTCCAAATACTTGAGTAATGGAGAGCCTGGTACAGCCCAAAATGTTGACAAATCAACCAGCTTGGCACGGAAGGTCTTCCGTCTTTTCAAGGTTTGGTTTTACCATGTGAACCAACTCTTTCTATTTAGCTGTTTCATTTGGAATTGTTGCATAATTTGATACTTCTTACTTTTAAGCCCAAGAAATTTCTTGTGTTCTGTTACCTACCTTTTTGTTCATTTTATAGATAAATGTAAGCTTTGTTTAATTATCGATGCTTTGTTTGCTTCCTAGAAATAATTAGATGAGAGAATCTCCCCTTTTCCCTTCCAGTGGGGCTAATTAATTATTAAAAAAATAAAAATGAGAGAATATATAATTCATAATAAGGGAAGCTTTCGTGTTTTAATTTTTTAACTCCTTTCGTACTGGAATGGAAATAAAGATATACTTCCTGCTACAAAAGAAATCTGCGACTGATTTTCCTTTCTAGTAGTTTTAAGTCTGGAACATCTTATGGTTAACTGTGTCGATTTGCAGTTTGTCAATGACTTGCATGCTCTTATCAGTCCAACTCCAGCAGGAACTCCCCTTCCCCTTGTTTTGCTTGGAAAGGTATGAATGAGTTTGTCACCTCTAAGATCTTGTTCATACTCTTCTTCTTGGTGACCCTATTTTAATGCTTGCTACAGTCCAAAAATGCGTTACTGTCCACATTCTTGTTTCTCGATCAAATTGTTTGGCTTGGGAGGACAGGCATTTATAAGGTATGGAGTGCAGGTTTCTTTCTATTCTATTTCCAGGTGTTCTATATTGATTTCTGATTCTTTTTTTCTTAAGAAGAAATAAAGATATTTGGTTTATTGTAGAACAAGGAACAGGCTGACGTGATTGGCCGCATCTCTCTTTTCTGTTGGATGGGTTCCTCAATTTGTACCACTTTGGTTGAGGTTTGTTGCTGTCTATTTTTTTCTTGACAATTGGCTTGTATCCCCCACCCCCCAACAAAGAACTGGAAATATTGGTATTATGTGTTTTTCCCCAAATCTTGTATCAGCTTGGGGAGCTTGGAAGACTTTCTGCATCAATGAAGAAGATAGAAAAGCATCTTAAGAAGGACGATAAATATCAAGTAAGTTTACCATTCCTTCTTACAATGGATTGTTCATGATATATATAATTGCCATTCTGATTTCTGTTCCAATGAACACCTCCCCCTTGTATGCTTTGTTCTCCATGGATGCAGAATGAGGAATACCGTGCCAAACTTAAAAAATCAAATGAGAGGTCTTTGGCCCTAATTAAAGCTGGCATGGATATAGTGGTAGCTGTTGGGCTCCTTCAATTGGCACCCAAGAAAGTTAACCCCCGTGTAACTGGAGCCTTTGGATTTGTTTCCTCGCTAATCTCTTGTTATCAGGTGCTTATCAATTCTTTGCTCCCAATCTTGTATATTATTAAAAAAAAGGAAAAAGAAAATCCATTATGATGAAAAAATTAACTTTGATATTGATGACATTAAAGCTTCTCTCGCACCTAGTGCTTGCAAATCTTCCATATTTAGCTGATGTAGATTTCTGGTTTCTGCTATGCAGTTGCTTCCATCGCCACCGAAGTCCAAGGCATCCTGAACCCTCAATGTGCTCCAATGTCATTCAAATAATTATTTAGACTCATGAGATAGCCTTGGTGTGAGCTTTAAGCAATTTGCCTCTACTGTCGCACTTCATTGTGTTCTTTCACAATCGAAATATCACATGGTCATGTCTTGTTTCATGGTTTAACTAATAATTAGCTGCTGGCAATTGCATGATTATATCAGCTTACTGTATGGTGGGGTTTTGCTAGTGATCATAGATCCGTAATGCTTGATCATATTTCTGTATGTTATAGAAGGAAGCATCCTAACCCGGTGCAGCCTAGTGGTTATAGTGCCCGAGTTTGATTATAGATTCTGGCGAGGTGGGTCGTGTGTTCGGGGTTTACTGCCCGGGGTAGGTCTTGCCATGGTGAGGTTTTACTTTATCAAAAGAAAAGCATCCTATAATTTTCTTGATAAACAAGATTAACCCTTATGAGTGAAACTTTTAAATCATTGGATGCTGCTGGATTGCTATATAGGTCATTTTCTTCAGTGTTTTTATGCAAAATTCTTCAAACTATACATTGGTCTCTTGGAATTTTTTAAATTTTTGTTTTTTTCTCTATATAATTGAAAAATCCTCAGCATCCTGAGAAACGAATCAAACGATGTGTAGTATATAGGAAGATAGGATCCCAAACTTATTTGGAAAATATTATTTTCCCGCGACCACAAATGAACACGTGAGAATTTTTTGGGGAGTTACAAGTGGGTCTTTCTGCTGACACTTTGAGATTATTAATTGAAGAAGAAAGACTTTAATGTAAAAAGATGTCAGAAGTCAAATGTAAAACTGTTATTTTGTTTCGGAAATTCTGAATAAAAAAAAAAAATGGAGTTTATCGGACAAATGACAAGTTTCATAAACAAATAAAAAAAGCCTTTACGGGAAAAACATTATTTAGGCTGCCTAGACCAGTGGGTGTGGGTGGATATCATTTGGCCATCAGGCTATTATCATATAATGGGAAACCTAAGTTGCCTCCAAACTTTTTGTGATTTGGTAAGGGTGACGATTCATGTTTGTGTGTCAAGATTCATGTTTATGTGTCAAATTTTGAGTTCTATCGAGGCTTAAGTATAAAACTATGAATAATTTTAAATACTTATCTTTCATCTCACTATCAATCACTGGGTTATTTTGATAGTGTTCATCAGCATTTGATTTATTATAATTATTTTTTCTAATGATAAATATTGATCCAAAGACTAATGGTCACATTAGCTCAGTGGTATGAGAGTAAGATAAGAGGTGAGTATATAACATTACTCTAAGACTATATAACTCAACTTTAATGCAATGTGAAACTCCTCAATCCTAACTAACTAATTTCGTGTTGAATATGCAAAATTCATGCAAAAAATTTGTCAATCCTAAACGTACTAACGTAGTGTGTCATGTTCATGTCATGATAAGACAATGATATAAGACTATATAGGTCATATTTAACCCGAATTATTTAATTAAACAGTCAAACCCTCAAACCATAACAAACTAATTTCGTGTTGAATTTATGTCATGTACTCATAAATCGTGTAAAAATCTGTAGGGCCTACATTTCAGCACTGTGACTAAGGGCTGCCCAACCCAAAATTCGAGTCCTCATCTTATTAATGGAGCAGAACAGTGATTAACAGTTTCGTCACTGCATATTCATGAATCATCACCTTCTAGGAGGAAAATAGACGCTTGACTCTAATAGGAAAATAAACTTACATTAAGATAATACCACTACACAATCCTTCATATGAACAGGTCTAAAGAGATGAGGAAACTGGGCCAGCTCTAGCAGCAAATTCAGTTCAAAAACATCGTTTTTGCTGTTCCCCCGGTTAGGGGGGGTTGGCTGCTCATCAAATAGACGAAACAATATAACAAATTCAGAGAATATATTCTTCCTCTGCTTTGTCTTCTTCCTCACCCTACTCAAATCCATCAATTGGATCTACTACATTTCCCTACAACCTATTCACAATTTGCCACAAATCTCCAGCACTACTCTGCACAAAACGAGCGATGGTTTCAATAGCGTCGATCGGTTGGTCATGAAACTTCTCCAGCTTGTTCTGGAGCAAGACAAACTTTCCAGATGGTTCAAGAATTTCCACACCAAATGCTGGAGATAAGGATCGCCCCACAACTTGAACATATGCCATGCTGCAATTTGAGATAAAGTGCATTAAAAATACCAATTTCTACCTTTGAGTAATGCTACTCTTCACACCTATTTCACACTAGCGGATGTGGCGTGCTTTAAAGTAGTTTTCCTATGTCTTACATGCCGCACATGGAGATTGAGATACATTAAATAAGGAAAGAAAAAAAAATTAATATCATATCAATAAAAGTAATACTACTCCAGTACTTTTTATACTCATTCATTACACTTGTTTCACATTAGTTGATGTTGCGTGTTTTAAGTGGCTTCCTATGAAGCCACTTAAAAGAAAAAGAAAAAAGAAATAAACAAAGAAAAAAGGAAAGACATTAAAATATGCTACGTTAGCTGGTGTACTATGGGTGTGATTGATGAGTATGAAGAGTAGTATTACTCTACCAATAACTTTGAACCAAAGTTCATTCGTACACTCCACAAGTTCATACTCCACAGAAACTAAAAGAACCTAGTTTCACATATGGGCCACCAGCTAATCCAGACCCTAGTCATTCTGACAGAAGCTTAGGCTAACATTAAAAGGAAAGTAAAAAAAAAACAAAAGTAAAACAAGACCAGATCTCCAGGAGCATGAGCTGTTACAAGAAAAATCTCTACATGTGGAAGGAAATAAATTTCCAAAAATTCCTAATATATATCAGTGGCCGAGATGCACCAAGAGCAAACTAGTGACAGAAAAGATACGAATCTTCTTGTCCAAAAAACGGCATGTATATAAACCAAAAGCAGTAAGACAAATACATCACTTTTGAAAATTATTTAAGCCTATTCATAATGGCACATACAATATTATAATTTATAAAATAGCAGTGCAGGAAAACAATTTTTTTTTTCTTTCTTTTTTTGGTATTTTGGCCTTATAATGCTGATCTTGTTGATCAGGAAAATTAGCATTTCATGGGCTTAATAAGTCATCCATAGAATAACCACAAATGAATATCAAACAAGACTAAAGAAAAAAGAGTTTATCGAACAAACCATATATAGAATAAGCCATCCGCTTTGTTTCTCTGAACCCTACCCAGCAGCTCAATCTGCAAAATTCCACCAACGCAAAGAACAGGTTCTGGAAGCTTGAACTTTTGAGTGTCACTTTTCTGTTCACGAAGAAGCCATTATAGAAGTCAGCTATTTCTAAACAAGCATAAGTTCAAGAGATAAGTATCATTCAGATAGTGCTCAGCTAAAAACTATTGAAGAGATATAAATGGCAAGAAAGAGTAAGTGACTAAAGAATTATCATATCAACCTAACTTATCATCAAAACCTCAAAAAATTTAAGAATTTGTCTACAGAGTGTAATCTCACAAATTATCATCTAACTTATCTTAGACCAGTCCACTTTCCTAAAACAGAAAATTAGTTCTTAATGTCTGGATAAGAAGGGCGCTTCTCACAAAAGGACGTAGTTATGATGGAGAGAATAACTTCTATAGGGACTTGGCACGAAACAAGTCTTTTGTGCCCCCCATTAAGAGGATAATACATTAGTATGAAACAACAAAAGTGAGTGTTGTGAAAACACCAAATCTTTATTTTTCTCTTTTGATTTCTTCTTTATTTCATGGTTTTTTTGAATTTTGTGGAACAGTGATAGATTTTATGTTTTCACAACAATTGTTCCATGCTAATGTGTCACCTCTTAATGGAAGGCACAAAAGACTTGATTTGTGCCAAGTCTTTATAGAAGTTATTTTTTATGACGGAAGGATCCATAAGGTGAAGAAAGAGGATAACTTCTATACAGACCTGGCGTAAACCAGGTCCTTTGTGCCTGCCAATCAAAGTTGGCCACCTAAGATTATCACACCAACTCAAATAAGAATCAAAACACTGGATTAAATCTCTTTCTCCCATCATCCACAAAACCCCTCATTTTCCCCTCTCCCTCCCTCCGGCTCTCCCTCTCACTCACTCCGGCGGCAGCAAACACCTTGCCCAGCCCACTTGGCGCAAGGTTTTTGTTTCTCTTTTTATTTTGTTTCTCTGCCGCTGTCCACTTGCCGTTGAAGACGCCGGAGCCCATCCCAGTTGCCCGGCGTCTTCTCCAACAAACTCTGGGCTGGGCTCTAGTGTCATCTCCAGCAATCTATGGGTTGGGATGCACGTCGCCGCCAGAGAGAGAGGGAGGGGAAAAATGAGGGGTTTTGTGGATGATGGGAGAAAGAGATTTAATCTGGTGTTTTGGTTCTTATTTGAGTTGGTGTGATAATCTTAGGTGGCCAACTTTGACAGTTTGATTGGCAGGCACAAAGGACCTGGTTTACGCCAGGTCCGTATAGAAGTTATCGTAGTGAAGAAATCAAAAGGGTGTAAGTAAAATCCATCATGTTATTTTTGTGGTATATATCAGTTAATCAATATGTTAGTTTACTAACTGTTAACTGGGGATCTTTCAGGCACACAAACTGAAACGCAAACAAAAATTGTAGGAAGTAGAAGATTCACAGAAACATATATTTCAGTGTCACTATGCCTCAAGGGAATTGCAGTCTCCAACTCCATTTCTGTATGAGATGCTGATATTAATGTCTGTTTCATAGCTTGTGATTGATTGTGAGAAGCCCGAATCAGGTCTCACAGAGCAGGAATACTGAGGTAATCATTAAATTGCATGGAATATCCTAGTAGCTTCGGCATTACTTCTACTGACTTAAGGGAATACGTCACATATGTGCAGATATCAGGGTGGCTCTAAACTCCACTGTTGAAGCTTTTGCAGAGTGGAATGTCACATATGCGCAAAAATCAGGTTGACTCTAAACCCTTTCATTGCTGAAGCTTTTGCTGGGGATTTCATTTGATGACTGCTGTCAAATCCAGCTTCCTCTTGCTTTAGGTTCTTCATGCAACAAAGGGGGGTTGGGGACAGGTGGCCTATACTTATAGTTGCAACTCCTAATTGGTAAGTCATACCCACTTTCACCTTTTCAATTTTGCTGCAATCTTCTATAAGCATGAACAGTGTTTCACATAGGGAAGCTAAATCAAAGGAAAAGCATATTTTGTTGGCAAAGCACATTGCATTTTTAGCTCAGTGTTGACAGAGCAACGTCTGCAAAAGATTCCACTTCAGCTTCTTACTGGTTGCGATGAAATAGATATCCCCGATCCCTAACAATCCCCTCAGCCCAGAAATTAAAAAAAAAAAAAATGTAAAGTAATATAATATAGAAGTTAGTACTACAACACACCTGAGCCATTGGAAATTCTTGTGAAGTGTAGGTCCATATGAACTTGTCATCAGCAGAAGGGTATGAGTGAGCCAGAAGACCTTTCCCTACATCATTACTGGTTTTGGAATAACCCAACCGAAATCGCACAGATTTGGCTGAATATATAGGTGAACCCAATTGAAAGTAAGCTGAAAACAAAGTATATATTATCATCATCAAAAAAAAATATTTAAACTGGAAAAGGACATATTTTGCATAAATTTTGACCCAATACCTTCGAAAGGGCAAATATTGATTTCAGTAATAATACAAAACTTGCTGACCAACTCATATGTTAGTGCCTCAGGCATTGCAGGATTGCTTTGTCCTTTACTTGACCAGTAGAAAGCTCTACATGCTGACAGAGTATTCTCAACTCTTTTTCCTGGATAACTATCAGTGCTAGAAGCACAAATTGCTCTTTGAATGCAACCATAGACGTGAGATGATGTACAAACTCGAGCTAAAAAATTGTAAACCCTATGATCCTTTTCCAAAGTTTCCAATTCCGCTGAATGGCTAGATCCAACTGCAGGCTCTATTACTGTGCATTTGTTCAATTCAATGACACGAGAAACTCTAGATAACTGAGGAAACATTCTCAAGCACAACTGCTGAACAAAACCATTTGCAATTACTGCAGAACATTAGAAGGAAGTCAGTATCTTTAGATCCTGCAGCAACTGAAACCCTTTGAAGAAGAGCTTTCAATTATTATCATTACTTTAAAAAGTTGAATCACATTGGGAATGAAGCAGTTATTAATACAACTTTCAGAGTTCTCAAAGTATCAAATTGACGGAAACACAAGGACTGCAAGAAGTATAACATATCAAACCAAAGGACTACACCATAGGTATGGTATCCTGTAACACGCCACCTACTACTTCAAAGCTGTTATCAGACTACAACTCTTAAGAGCAGAGGTTAAAAAACTGCGTTTTCAATACCTTTTTCATTCTCTTTCCTATTACTACGAAGATGTATACTAACGCCACATCATGATGGAACCCTCTCCTAATCAAAATTCTACCACCCGTAATCCATCTGCTCTCAACCCATTCTTACACCTTAAATCGTCTATTCCCCTAATCTAGTAGGTTACCTACCAAACCAGTCATCTTTCTAATTGTTTCAACATGTTGCAAAGACTACCCATATGATTAAGTTTCTACATACATGGTAATCACTCATAAAAAACCTATATTAATTACTTGTGTCAAAATGAATTAGGGTTATGTGTTTTAGAAAACTGAGTCCATGGCATTCATGAAAGCAGAAGTTAGACATTTAACTGTTTGAGCTCACCAAAATGTCGCCAAGACCGTGAGACGGAACTAACACGGACAATATCAGATGGATCCTCCAAATTCATTAGAATCTTCGACGAAAGGTCGATGCCGAGCCGATCCAAGAAATCCATATCAAACAACCACTCCAAATTGTAACCCACACCCAGTTGTCAGTTCAGCCTTCAAAACCTGAATTGGCATTGTAAAACACGATCTGTTTGTTAAAAGCATACAGTGATAATTCAGTTCCCTAGCAGAATTACTCAAACTCATCACAGACCCTTATCGGTATAAGATAATTACTTCAATTTTTCATTATTCACGAAAAAACAAATTAAATTTTGGAAAAGAAAAAGAAAAATAATAACAAAATAAATAAAAGGAAGAGGCTAAAAAAAAAAGGATTGCATGAATAAATGGCAAGAGACGTACTTCGTTTTCCCGCAGAAATTCAAGCACACAAACTCCGAGACCCTATATTTTGAACTTGGAGGTGTCCGGCAAGTCGGCCTTGCACTCAGGCTGCTTGAGAAATTACCCAAGCACTTTAAGGTTGAAGGTCCCCTCCCCCTCCTATCATTGGAGTCAATGTAACTGGTAGGAGTAGTATATTTAAGAGTCTCCATATTAATTGTTATGAGGTGTCGTGTGAATTTATGTTATCAATTTATCATATCCGAAGTGGAGTTTTATCCTTAATATAAATATCTTTAATATAAATTTTATTCTATTGCGACTCTAATTGGGACGGTGGGACACTGGGACCTATCAAAATGTCGATTTCAGTCGGATAACAAGATAAAAGATTGATAGAATAAAAATCATCAAATGATTGACTTGTCTTTAATGAAGTCGAAGTCACTAGTTCAAATATATTTTTCCTCTTGTGCCAATATATAAAAATAAGGGGTAATTACCTTTTGCCCCCATGAACTACAGTACATGGATACTTTTTCCCCATGAACTACCAACTATGACACTTGATCCCATCAAACTACCATCTTATGACATTTTCCCCTTTTCGTCAGTCAAATGGATTAAATCTAACGGTTAACTATTTTAGATTTGTTTCTTTCCATTTTTGCTCTCACTTCAGATCAATAAAATGACTCTTATACCCTCATAAACTCTAATCCAAAAATCTAAAGTGAAAGGAAAAAATGGAAGGAAAAAAATTTAAAATAACACATGCAAGTCACATGACCGTTGACCGTTAGTTTTAATCCCTTTAACTAACGGAATGGAGGAAAATGTCATAAGATGGTAGTTTGTTGGGATTAAGTGTCATAGTTGGTAGTTCATTGGGAGAAAGTGTTAAAGTACTGTAGTTTATGAGAGCAAAAGGTAATTACCCCTAAAAATAAATAATAAATAATAAATAATAATAAAAAGAAAAATTCAACAAATTTCTCTCCCTTTTGTTTTCTCGAACGAGAAATTGTGATTAAGGGCTGGCCAAAATTTGAGCCCTCATCAATTGTCAACAAAGCAGATACCAACAATACATGTGAAGATGAACAGTGAACCGTTTGTCACAACATGCACACTCACCTTATATAGACGTAATTTAACAAAACATCTAATAGCAAAGAGACACGGTTACAATAGTACACGAGAAGAAACAATATTCAAGGCCATACAACTCTTGATAGAAAGACAGCATATGAAGAAAGAAGGATTTTCTGACATAATCCTTCATACGTAAAGGCCTTAAGAGACAAGAAACTTAGCGCAATTCTGTTCAACACCCCCGCCCCCCCAGGGTGTTGCGATTAAGTAGATACAATATATGACAAATTCAGAGATGATCTGCTTCCCATGCTTCGTTGTTCTCTTCACCAACTTCATATTCATCAACATCTTCTACCACATTTCCCTGCAACAGATTCACTATACGCTCCAAATCCATGAGACGTCTCTGCAAGCGATCAGCAGAGATTTCACCGGGCTCTTCCTTATGTAAGCTTGGGTGGGTATGAAACTTGTGCTTCAAGTCATTCTTCAAGACAAACTTCCCAGATGGTTCAAGAATTTCTACACCAAAAGCTGGCGATAAGGACCGCCCCACAACTTGAACAAAAGATATGCTGCAATTTGCAATAAAGTGCATCAAACTAGAAGCTATATACAACTTTCAGCCTATTGTTTATTTGCAGCACAAGAAGAATGTCATGCAAAATATTAGTTTGGAAAGAAAGAAAAAAATGCCCCTGTAAGCCCTTCTTTTATAGGATGCTGTGAGGGCAGAAAGGCTGGATTACAAGCATTGATTATGTAGAACCATG
Source organism: Carpinus fangiana (assembly GCA_006937295.1). NCBI lineage: Eukaryota > Viridiplantae > Streptophyta > Magnoliopsida > Fagales > Betulaceae > Carpinus > Carpinus fangiana. The sequence continues at coordinate 58,305,918 of CM017321.1, forward strand.
CATATTATGTATATAATAGCATACCAGTACTGCAATATTTATAATCAATTGCAACAAAGTCCATTGGTACACATTTTTCCACAAATTCATATTCCACAAAAACTAACAGAATCGAAACTTAGATATATGCCAGTAAAGCCAGTCCCAAGTCATTCTCACAAAAGCTTAGGCTAATACCAAGAAAGTGTTAACATGGAAGTGGAGATAAAACTAGAGAAAAAAAAAAGAAATCAAACTTCCGAGAGCATCAGCTATTACTATAAAAATATCCCCACGTGGAAACCGGAAGTATGAGACAATACACATCACCTTTTGAAAATTATTTAAGCCTACAAATAGTGGTGCATATAATAGATTATAATAGTGAAGGATTTTTGTGTGTGTTGACCTTATAGCACTGATCTTGTTGATCAGAAAAATTTGCAGGGGTGGAACCAGAATTGACAGTGTGGGGGGACAAATTTATATAAATATATAAGTACATAGATACGTATAGTCTTTCTACATCTAACATAAACTACTAACAAAATAAACTAAAATGATCTATAGTGCCCAAGAAAAATGGTACTTTTGAACGTATACTCTTCTCCTAACCAGATCCCTTGAAACCCCAATAACAACAATGCTGAGAATCAAGCCAAAACAATGATACAATTATACACGATAAGCCCACTTAAATTAAAAAAATTAAAAAATTGATAATGCTTGAAAACCAGCGATTGACAAATGAAAACATATGGTATTTTGCAATACTCTATTGGATTCCATAACGTTAATCTTGCAAAATGATGTATGTTTGAATTTTAGTTTGGCAAAATGCCATGAGAGAGTATTAGAGGGCATTTTGCAAGAGAAACAACAGCTAGATAGACATAGAGGATAGTGTTGTGCGCTTGTGCCTTTTAATTTTATTCACGGTTGACATGATACTGTAGTATGGCAGAGGTGCAGAGCTCAAAGTGATAAAATCCCACAAAAAAGAAATCAGGTTTGGAGTTTTGTTAGAAGCAAACTGGAGGAAACTAATTGAACAGGGGTATTTTCGGTTGTCCATCTAGAAAGGGGGGGCAAAACTAAAAAGAAAAATTTTAAGGGGGGACAAATTTATAAAAAACATATACTCTAAGAACAATTTTAGAACTTTTGGGGGGACATTCGTCCCCCCACCCCTTCAAGTAGATCCACCCCTAAAAATTTGCACTTCATGGGCCTAATAAGTCCTCTGTAGTATAACCACAAATCAGTATTAAACATAAATCATGGAAAAAAGAACGTATGAAACAAACCATATATAGAATAGGCCATCCATTTCTTGTCTCTGAACTCTACCCAGCAACTCAATCTGCAAAATTCCACCAACACAAAGAACAGGTTCTGGAAGTTTGAACTTCTGCAACTGACATTCCTTTTCATGAGGAAGTCATTAAAGAAGTCAGCTATTTCCAAACAGGCATAAGATCAAGAGAAAGAAAAGATTTCAGATAGTGAAGCTTTAAATTGCAAATAATCCAAACTATCATTAAAATTGCTAAAATGTCAAATGTGCCTACCAGTGTAATCTCACATATCATAAATAGCTTGCTTCTATATTATCCTAGAACGGTCCACTTTCCTAAAACTGAAAATTGGTTCATAATCTCTCAATAAGAATGGGAGTGCACTTCTCATAAAAGGAGGCAATTACCATGGAAGGGTCTGTAATGCCAGCTTTTATGGCTTGAGAACAATGCTATTTTCTGATCAATGGTAAAATCCACCATTCCTTACCACAAGAGGGTGTACATAAAATCCATTATGTCTTTTGTTATATATCAGTTAATCCATATACTAGTTTACCAACCAGGGTTCTTTCATGCACACAAAATCAGACACAAACAAAAACTTTAAAGAACATAGAAGATTCACAGAAACATATATAGCTGTCATCATGCCTAAGTTCACAGTATTGCTGTCCCCAACCCCATTTTCTGTATCAGATGCTGGTATTGATGTCTGTTTCACAGCTTGTGATTGATTCCGTGAAGCTCTAATCAGGTCTCACAGAGCAAGAATACTGATGGAACCATTACATTGCTTAGCATACCCCAGTAGCTATGGAAATATTGCTATCAACTGCCAGGAGCATGTCATATATGCGAAAACTCTAAACAGTGGCGGAGCCACGTTGTGGTCTGTGGGGGCTGTGGCCCCCACAAGCTTTTTTTTTTTTTTTTTTTAATAAGAAAATTTTTGAAAATGACTTATATATTTGTCATTTAAAAAAAAAAAAAACTTGAAAGAAAGGCTTGCTTACTCTTTTGAAAATCATTGTATTTTTTATTTTAAATCACTCTAAAGCTTTTTTTTATGGAATTATTGGTTCCATTTTCTTTTCTCTATTGAGTAAATAAGGCAAAAATCATGTTTGTTTTTGCATCAGCCGTCAAACATTATTTGCTTCTTAGAGAATATTATAAAATTTATATAAAATTAGCTTATAGAAAATTTAGAGAGATATATGTTTTAAAAAATAAAAGTTGGGAAGTCTTCATAATTAGAGAAAAAAAATTAAATACTTTAGTTGTATATAATTTATTCCATGATTATATATATGTTTGTTTCTACTCTATGATTTTGTTTATCAATTTGGTTGTCTCTTATGTAATTATAATTTAACTTCAAAAATTTAGGTTCATGAATCACGCCGTTCAAATTAAAAAGTATATATTTAAAAGAAAAGAAGTTGATATTCCAAAAAGTAATACATCGTTGAATTTTAATGACGAAGTGTCCTCTTAAATCTCTTATGGTTGCAGCTAAAGAATATTATTCTAAGACTCTAGTCGTGGGAACCTAAGGGTTGCAAGTGAAAAACATTTATTTTCTATTTTAAATTGTGTTTATTATATTTTTAATTTGGCCCCTACAATTGTAAATTTTTGGCTCCGCCACTAACTCTAAACCCTTTCTTCAGAAGCTTTTGTGGAGGGGGATGTGTCAGATATGTGTAGACATCAGGTTCACTCCAAATACTTTCATTGCTGAAGCTTGTCCTGAGCGGTATTGTCAAATCCAGCAGCTTCTTGAATTCGCTTCAGGTCCTTGATGTGATGAAGGAAGATGGGGATAAATGGTTTATATCTATTGCTATACTTATAATTGACAAGTCATACCCACTTTCAACTTTCCAAATACGTTGCAATAAAATATAAACATAAACATAGGACAGCTAGATGGGCTGCTACTTTCAGGTTCAGGGAAGGTGAACTGCAATGTACTTCCTAGTTGGGTTAAGACCTCTGTCCCTTTCCTGATCCTTAGTCTGCTCTCTTTTTTTGGTAGAAGAAGGGAGGGGAGGAGGGCTGATTAAAGTGCTTACAAACTATTATGGCAGAGTGGAAAGCAGACCAGAAGAAAGAAACATATTTTCATGCTAAAATCAAAAGGAAAGCAGACCAGAAGAAACAAAAATATTTTCATGCTAAAATCAAAAGGAAAGCAGATTTGGACAGCATAGCACACATTGAACTTTTAGTTAAGTGTTGACAGAGCAATGCCGGTAAAAGATCACACTTCAGCTCCTGAATGGTTGTAATGAAATTAACATTTCTAATCCCTAACAATCCCTCACCCCATAAACCAGCTAAAATAAAATGTAAAATCCTAGAACACACCTGAGCCATTGGAAATTCTTGTGAAGAGTAAGTCCATACGAACTTGTCATCAGCAGAACCAGGCAATGAGTCACCACGGAGATCACACGCTACATCCGCAAGGTTTCTGGGATGACCCATTCGAAATCGTACAAATTTGGCCGAATATATAGGTAAACCAGATTGAAAGTAAGCTGAACAAGTAAAGATATCACATCATCATCAAAAGATGTGTGAACGGTCAAACTGGAAGAGCACATAGTTTGCAGAAATTTTGAAACTATACCTTGGAAAGGGCGTATATTGATCTCAGTAATAACACACAACTCACTGGCCAACTTGAATATTAGTGTCTCAGGTACTGCAGGATTTCTTTGTCCTTTACTTGACCAGTACGAAGCCCTCCGTTCAACAATATTTGCTGATTGCAGAGTATTTTCAATGCTTTCCTCTGGATAATTATCAGTGCTAGATGCACTAATTGCTTCTGAAACGCAATTCCCAACAAGAAGTGATGTACAATATCGAACTAAAAGAGCATAGACCCTATCGTCCCTTTCCAAAGATTCCCATTCCATTTGATAGCTACATCCAACTTCCACAGGCTCTCCTCTGCTGCCATTGTTGAATTCAATAACACGAGCAACTCTAGATAACTGAGGAAACATTCTCAAGCATAACTGCTTCCAAAGACCATTTGCAATTACTGCAGAACATCAAAAGTGCAAACCAATCATTAGCTTTAGTCTGAACTGCAACTGAAACCCTTTGAAAAAGAGCTTTCAATAATTATTTTTCCCTTAAAGTTAAATCGCATAGGTTATGCAAGAAGCATAACATCATGTAGGACAGTAATTACTATGTTAAACCTGAACTCAGACTACAACTCTATGAAAAACCGGGCATTCAATTCGTTATCTTACTTTTCCCTTTAAGAGAAAATAGAAAATACGCATCTGACAAAATGTTTTATCAAATAAAATTCTACCACCCATCATTCATCTGGTCTCCACCATCCAATTTTTACAACTTCACTTGATTCATCTATTCCCCTAACCTAGTAGGTTACCTACTAGCAATGCCTCTTTCTAATTATTTCTACATGTTGCAAAGACAACCAGAATGATTAAGTTTTCCATTTACAGTTATGTACGTACAAATTGACAGACCAGGTTCATCAAATGGTGCTTCCTCACTTTGTAGCAAGGCGAAGGGCGAAGTTGTGGGTTCAAGTTTCATCGGGTGCATGTGTAACTTACAAATCAAAAATAAAAATTACCACCATTGTTGTATGCATAACTTAAAAGACGTTTAACTGTTTTAGCTCACCCAAATGTCGCAAAGACCGCGAGACGCGACTAACATGGAAAAGATCAGATGGATCATCCAAATACGTTAGAATCTCCGAAGACAGGTCGGTGCCAAGCCGATCCAAGAAATCCATACGAGCTTCCATGTCAAGTAACTACTCCAAATTATAAGCGAATCCCAGTTGTTTGGTCTGCCTTCAAAACCGGAATTAGCATTTACAAACACAATTTATCAATGCTTACAGTGATAGCTTTGAAAATCACAGAAAACACCCCCCCCCCCCCCCCCCTCACGAAAATGACCATCAAACTTCAACAGAATTACCAGAATTCTCAACCTCATCACAAACCCTTATACTCTAGGTTACAATTACAGTAAATTTTCACTAATTCTGGAAAATATCAAATTTAAAATAAAGAAAAAGCAAGAAGCTAAAAGGATTAATTGCATGGACAAAGAGAGAGAATTGTACTCTGATTTTCTAGAAAGAAAATGAAACACAGACACTTGGAAGAAAATATTTATGAAAGATCTTTTATTTATTCGGAATACGAAATAGAGCAAATTAATGCAAATGCTCACCAATTTTTACATGGAAACGAGGAAAAGTTGGAGCCTTTTTTTTTTTTTACCTTTGTTCATGAACAAGAAAGTATGTCTCTCTATATTTCTCAAAGACGCCCAATCTCACACAGAGAGAGGGGGGGGGGGGGTGTGGGAGTGTGGGTTTGGTTGTTGGCGATAATCGCAACAGAGAGAGACGAGGTAGTGAGTGAAAGGCAGAAAGCGACACCGTGCAAGCCTATTTGGTAATCAGACTTGCGATTCTTCCGTCTCCAATTTATTTCTTTTTTCAAATTTATAATTAAATTTGTGAATCCTATTTAATATATGACTATATGAGTTGGTGCGTGAAAAGTGGCAATGTCACAAGAATAGTGCCATTTTATTTGAGACTAAAATGACTGTTGTAACCTTATAAAAGTGTAAGTATTTGGAGAATCGAGTGGACTGTTTTGCCTTTTGATTGTCGTAATTACTGTTTTACCCTTTGTGAATTGTAAGGATTAGATGATTATGTTCGGTTGTTTTGGTCTTTTCGTTTGTTTGGACTACAGTTCTTTTTCTTGTGCACCGGGTAATTGACGATTTTAACATTTCCCAACTACGTAATGATCACTTTGGGGAGGGACTTTTGAGTCATTTTTGCACATATAATGTTTAAGACCATTTTACCCTTTTGTCTTCATATGCAAAAAAAAAAAAAAAAAAATTGCTTTTTTTTGTAGTGTGTATTTCTATGCTTGATTTTTTTGATGGGTTTTATATGGGTTTTTGACAAATTTTTTGCTGGGTTTTGTTTCAAACATAGGTGTATCAAAGAATCAAGAGAGAAAGTTACTACCACGGTATGGATTTTATTTTTTGGTTAATTTTTTTTGTATGTGTTCTTGATAATATTTTGTTTCTATGCTTAATGATTTTCTTCGTGGGTTTTGTATAGATTTTGGACAATTTTATTGGTGAGTTTTGTTTGAAACGGAGATGTATCAAAAGAGGTAAGAATTCATAAAAAAATAAAAAATAAAAAAATTCTTTTTTTTAGTGTTTATTTTTGTGCTTTTTTGTGTATGGGTTTTTGACAATTGTTTTGGTAGGTAAGCAAGGTTTTAGGCAAGGAATCATCAACAAATCTTCCATGTTTTGAGGCTTCTTCACCCTTTCGGTCAGCACCCTCCCACTAGCACAATTATCTCTCCTTTTGGATAATGGAACCATCAAAGAAACACTCAAGTAATTATAGTCTTAACTTTGGTATATTTTCTTCTATATTTTCACGGACTAATTCTAATCAAATGACGCCGTTCCAATATTATTTTTATCAGTTTTCTTATTTTCGTTTTTACCAAAGATGTAGGTAAATATCATTGATGAATTATTATATATTATATTTGTTTTGCACATTACTGATTTACCTACTATTTTTCTTATGGTGTATGACAAATTACTATTATCATAGTTAATTTGATTGTATCAAAATATTTGCTTATAAAATAATTTGTATATTAAATCATTCTATATAAGTATTAAATATATTTATAATAACTTATATATATGATATTGTAATTTTAATGTTAAGAATTATAAAAAAAAAAAAAAAACATTATACAGTGAATTGCGCGTGCCTTGTCTGATATATGTATGATATTAGATAATCTGTATATTAAATCTAATTTATAATATAATATACGTATGATATTAGAATTATAGGGATTCTAGTGGGGACTGCACGTGCTTGGTTCCTTGTGTTATGAATGGCTATAAATAAGAGATGAAAAAATAGCATTTTTCATTGAATTATTTTTAACTTTTTTGTTTAATTAATTGATCACTATTCTTCCTTTTTTTTTATATAATTTTGAGAAATATTATATATCAATATATCATAGTTGATTTTTTTTTAAACAATGATTAATCTAACAGTTAATTAAGAGGTAGAATGGTAAGATATAACTTTTATTTTATTTTTTAAATTTTTTGCCCCTTTTTTTTTTCTGAGGCAGAAGAGAATCTATTATCTATTCATCCATAGATAATATTTCATTAAAAAGAAAAAAATAAATAATTTATAAACATACCAATTTCAACCGATTATGGTGGGATTACGTGCGTGACACAAAAGGGACTTATAGCATTACTCATTCGCTATTAGTAATTTTAAAAGTTTTTCTTGTGTCCCTCCAAAAATGATGTAGGTTTTAAAATCATCATTTGATCAAAATTTAATAATGATCAATCACAGATTCACAAGCTCAATGATAATTTTAAGAGCCGCATCATCCTTTGAGAGACAAAAGAGGGACTTGTAGTATTCCTACAACGATTTTTTTTTTTTTTTACATGTCCACACAAGGGAAGGGGGAGGGGGAATTCGAACTTGTGACCTCCGCTTTATTATGCGTGGTCCACAGTCGATTGAGCTATCCCTTGGGGACCATTACTACAACGATTTGGCTATTGCTATTGGTATGGATATCAATCAAATGATAAACACGAGAAAGAAAAAAAAAAAAAAAAAGGATTTAATGAATTTATTTTTCTTTGTCTTTAAACTATTTATGATAGATTAGATTGTTTGTTTATTTATTTCAAAGAAGCGAGTTTAATCTCAAGAAAAGTTCAAGTCTTTAATTTTTTGGTTTATGGGACATGCTCTTGGCTGCACAACGATTTGGTTTAAAATTACTCTTTTTGTCTATAAAATTGTGATCCCAAATGCACCAAATATGAAACTCATTGCAAGTCACAAGGATGATAAGCTCCATCATATATATAATCTTAACCATTAGCTCAGAAAAATACAAAAAACCACTTACTATATTAGTTAGCTCCCTGATCAAATGGGTTTACCTTTTTGAAATTTTTTAAGCCTTTCTTTAAAAATAAATTTTTTTAAAAAAACCATTTTTACTGCTTATGATGGTGTTTGAAGAGGTGGGTCTAGTTTTTTTCTTTTTTCCTTTTTTATAATATCGTACGTCTTCATAAGTTGCTAAATTTTTACCAATAGGAAAATTATTTTTAAAAAAATTAATTTAAAAAATCTATCTGTGTTTGTGTTTATGTATTGATTTTCTTCCCCATGTAATACCAGTTAGAGAAGAACTTGCTACTTGGAGGCAAAAACTTGTTAGGATAATTGCTGATGAACCAGTTGACAAATAAGGGGGGCAGAAGGCAGGATATGTTTCATGTTCTGCAAATATGTGCAAGAAAACACCAAATTGCAAGCTTTATTGTGAATCATGGAATCCTAAAACACGCACTTTGATTTCATTGGGGTGTTGAATGATCGATTTCCTGGTGTTATTCTCATTAATTCTCGAATGCATGTTGGACTTTATTCACTACATTCTAATCCAATGGAATATATCTCAATTTTAGTATTTTCTATATGGGAGGCATAAAATTGCTATATTTAGAGTTCTCAATATGATTAGGATCTTCTATAATTCTGTCATAAAAATATTATCTTGCAATGATCTTCACTTCTCTAATGCTACAAGTTCATCTTGTGTTTCACCAAGAATGATATGACTCTTAAAATCACCATTGGACTTGTGATTAATCATTATTGAATTTTAATCAAATATTGATTTTAAAAGCCATCCCATCCTTAAAGGGATACAAGAGCAAAATTACTCAAAATTTTGAAACTACTAAAACATTTTCTTTTATTTTAAGTGCTAAAAATTGTTACACAAACTGTGATGTGTATTCGCACCAATAAGATGCTCTTTATTTTCTATAGATAAGGTTTCACATACGGGCAGTTATTAACTATTAATAACTGCTAACACCATTAACTACTGATGGCTAACTGTGTAACCGCATGGGTAGATGGTGAGTTTTTCCAACTAATTACCTAGCTTGGTAGGGTAGGAAGATGCAATTAATATATATAGATAGTATAGCAAAATGATTTTTGGTGTTTAATACCAAAATGAGCTGTTTTGGTATAGAATTTCATACCAAAATACTAAAACAGTTCTAAAATATCAAAAGTAGGCCCTAAAACTAGGTACAAAGCACTAAAATATGCTCAAAAGCCCATACCTAACAAGTGGTTATAGTGGTTAACTGACAATGAGGACAGTTGGTAACTGCTTGCCCTAGATGAGCGGTGCAGTTAGAAATTAGAGGCAATAACCATCTTGTACAATCCTACTTGTTAAGTTGTTATGAGAAAAGGTTTTGAAATATCTTAAATCGTACAATAACATATCTAGGTCCGATTCCATTGACTTAGAATCAAACCATCAACGATGGTATGTGTAATTGTGTATCATATAGCACATCAATATTTTTTATATTTTTTTATTTTTTAAATGAAATAAACTTAATAAAAAAAAAAAAGAATTGTTGGAGAGATTTACCCTGCCCCTTGTGAGTGGGAGGGTGAATCTATCTAAGCCGAAGTTCAGCCAATGCCAAGCTCAAGCCAGCTCTATTATCCAACAACATGCCGCTTCCCACCTAGTGTTTGGAAGCATTTCCATAGAATTATTCATTTTCTCGTCCATTCGGAATAGGAATAGAAAAGATCCTTCCTCGTAACCTTTTTCTCCTTTTCAATTTTTTTTTTTTTTTAAAAAAAAAGGAATAAAGGAAATGGAAAACACCCAGAACTTTTGTCAACACCGCAAACAGATGTGGATAACGATTATGGATTTGCAGCTAGCAAACAAAGTACAAAGCAGGAGTGATGCAATCACTGCTAATAGCCTGGAAAAACATACCCTAAAACTTCCTTGGGAGAAAGAAAAGAAAAAAAATGACAAAGAGCAAGTCCAAAACTACCAGCCGCAGCCACACACCTCTACGCATTGAGCAATACTTGAATTGCCATCCTCAGTATTTCCAAGGCCAGCTTTCAGTTTCCAGCCAACTGCAGCTCCATTCTTCGTTCAGGCACCATCCTATAGGAAATCATTCCCAAAACATATTCCAATTCCCCATGTACTGCGATGAACAAACTCAGCCACCTGCAAGTCAATTCCCCAAGGAGCCTGCCATTACTATTGATCGAATGCCAGAAACACAATTCCATAAATCAGCTTCGCTCGGTACGTACAATTCTTAAAACAGTTTCATTCAATACCCTAAGAAGATGTTGAAGGAGCCAAAGGCAGTCGGGAATTCAAGCTATCCCTTTTAATTTTATGAGTAACAAAGCATGAGAAACCAGAAACAGAAGGCAAATCTAAGATGGGGAAGCAAAGATAAAGCACGCATTTGACATTTTTATTAATTTTGTCAAAAACAACTGCAAACACTCTAAATAACCAACAATATAAAGACGCAAATATTACACAATTATACATGGAATGAACATTATGGGCCCCTATAAAGACCTCTATTTGGATGTCCTTCCTTTTAGAGAAGCATCTATTGGGCGGCACACCTATATATTTGTACATCTCTCCTGCCTACAAAAACAGTCTAGCCTCTTTCCCTACATTTTTGGGGTATATGAACACAGAGTCTACACAGAGACCACCTTTGGTGTGAGTACAATCGATCTGAGTCAAGGAAAATTTGATCTTCATCGATGCATTGGTACTCCCAACAACAAAGTCTCCCGCGTGGTAGTTGACCCAGCTCCCAGGATTGTCCAAATAGCACTTGGACACAGCATGTTGACCATCAGAAGTTGTTAGCTGGAAGCTTACAGGTTTTAACTCCCAGCCATGGATATGCTCGGAATTGCAAACCCGACGTCCCCTTCTCTTGGAGGACTTGCCAAGCTGGAGTCTGAAGTACAAACTGTATGTGCCAGCAGGGAATTGGAACTCAAACTCACCATCTGCTTCCAACCACCAGATTTGTTGGAGATACGCCACCGTCTGGAACCTATATGCGAAGAAAACATGACAAGTTAATCATCTCGAATTCTCATAACACAGGGAAACAAGACCATAATAGAAAAGTACTACAGATCAGTAAAATAAAAGTTAGATTGATCACAGGTACAGTCTGTGTAGTTATAGATCAACATTAGAATGTTGTCAATAACAAGTTAAAACCAACATCCTTGTTACCTTAAAACCCAAAAATGTTATCAAACTATCATATTTCACTTGTGGAGAAAATCGAGAGGGATGAGAGTTTAAAGAAACCGAGATACCCCACATTTTCAGAAAGGAATATCACTTCGAAAGTTGAAACGACACAAAAGCAAGGGACGATCGATATCAGCGTGGCTGCTTAGCAAAATGATTTACCATCTGTCTAAAGCAAGCCTCGTGCAGAACATATAAAAGAGTTACTTTATGAGATTATTCCACAAACATGAAACTGAAACAATGGCATAATCACATCGTCTTTATGATAATTATCCCACCTAGATTCCTCAGTTGAAATGTGATTCCAGTATCTCCGGTCATCTATTCCGGTTATACGAAGACCCTTCGACGAAATCGACAAACAAACGCCGCCCGTACTTTTATCCAGCCAGAGTTCCTTCACAAAACAAAAATTCCCAGCAAATCAATGAAATGAAAATAAATCTTAACAGCTAGACACAGAGAGAGAGAGAGAGAAAGAGAGAAAGAGAGCGTACCTTTGTGCCATTATCAAAGGGATTAGGTCCGCAAAGCCTGGCGTAGATATCCCTTTTCCCCAATTTCACCAAAGTTTCCTCATCAAACACTTTCTCCACAATATACCGATAGTTCGGAGGCAATTTCGACTCCCATATAAAATCCGCCAAAGAGGCTGCCCCAAAAGCGCGGTTCAAACGCGCCAATTTGCAAATCTCAGGTGGATCCAAGTACATCAGAACCAAGGCCACACAACCCTCAGGCATATCCCCCAACCTGAGCTTCAATGGAGGATCCGTGTCCGACGCGCCGACAGATATATTACCACCCATTTCAACCCCGGAACCTAAACCCCCGAATTTGGATCCAAATGTTAAGATCTTTGATCAAAGAGAAGCAAACCCAGAAATTGAATTCGGGGCTAAAGCTTGAATTTGAACCTGAATTTGTAAATTTTCTGGGAGAGATTAAGGGAGAGAAACGCAAGGTCAAACCCAGAACTGGAATTCAAATTCATGGAATTTCAAGTCCCAGAATCAGGGAATTCAATTCGAGGGTATTTGGATAAGGTCGAGTGATACAAATGGCATCGGATTTCAGAGGAAGCCTGAAAACCCAGGAATTTAGCCCAACTAGAATAACAAAAGAGCAATCTGCGCTCAAAGCTCAAACGGTGACTACTTTGTCAGAAAGAGAAAAGCGTTTGGAACATGTACTTTTATGGTGGCACAGAAAGGTTTGGACAGGGAAGAGCACAAATGATAAATGATAAATCTGAAAAATCAGAATTTTGTGGTGGAGCTGAAAGGGTTGGGTGTGGATGAGTATGAATCCAAGGATACGTACTGCGGATGCCGGATGCGTACGGACCGACACGAATACGCAGCCAAGATACAGAAAGTTCCAGACGGATTGAAACTCAAACAACACAAGACTTCCTGAATCTGCTCCTGGTTTTGCTTTGGGATTAAGAAGATAGATTCCTAATCTACTTATCCATTACCAAAATGTTGAGAAAAATACGGGCCGGGTTGGTATTCGACATACGGCGGCTTACGCGCTGCCACGATCGCGCCACATCAGCCAACATAAATATTTGACAAACCAAGTCCTTCTGCCATGTTATTTGACTACGGTTTTTCTTGAGTTTTTTTTTATTTTTTATTTTTTTACCTGATCCTATATAGTTTTTTTTTTTTTTTAAATATATATATATATGTATGTATATATATATATGAGAGAGTAATGGGATAATTTTTTTAAGGGATATTCTCTTTTTCATTCTCCCAAACCCATCTCCTCACCATCTCCTCTCTCATGTAGAAATATGGGTCCCACTTAAGTCCATGCTGGAAGAAAAATTTAAGAAGAAAGATGGTGAGGAGATGGGTTTGGGAATGAAGCGTAGCATTCCCCTTTTTTTAATAAATGTTGAGAAAAATGCGGGCCGTTGGTATTCGACATACGGCGGCTTACGCGCTGCCACGATAGTGCCAGATCAGCCAACATAAATATTTGACAAGCCAAGTCCTTCTGCCATGTTATTTGACTACGGTTTTTCTTTAATTTTTTATTTTTTTTATCTGATCCTATATAAAAATTGTTTTTTTTTTTTAAATATATATATGAGAGATTAATGGGATAATTTTTTTTTAATATATATATTTATAAAATAATATCCATATACAGCTGAAGGAGCCCAATGAAAATTGTAGCATCTACTTGAATTTGATACACAGTATTTGTGGCTGTTAATTTTTTACACGATTCATGAATTCGATATAAAGTGAACATGAAACTAGTAGATTAATGTTAGGGAGTTTGGTCCCGTTTAATTAAATTAGACAAGTTACAAAGTTGACTTGTATAGTCTAATATTTATGCCTCAACACGATTCAAATCCAATGTACAAATACAAATTGACACATTTACCCCTCACAAATAGCCAACCAACTCAAACCCTTATGAGAGTAAAAGAGTGGTCAATCACTTCCAATGGTCAACCACTCATGAAAAAAAATTTGATCGTCGCATTGCGACTACTATGGCCTTAATTATCTTTGTCTCTAATAGAAGAGATATGATACAGACATAATATAGACCCAATAAAGACTTAATTTTTTTTTTATGTGTCATTTAAACAATTTTAAAAACAAAAAACAAAATTGAATTCAAAACACCAATATTTAATTTTTATTTTTATTTTTTAAATGACATGTAAGAGAGAAGTTAGATATTTATTGAGTTTATATTGTGACTTTAACATTTCTCCTAATAGAATAGACTGTGTCAAATTTAGTCTAGACCAAATCAATTTGTTTTGCACCAAATTTGATGGTCACGACCAACTTCACGTAATTGTTGCAAGCAATAATATGACAAGTTGCACTGCCACATCAACATTTGCAGCCAATACATGAATGGTAGAAGGGAAGGAGAATGAGAGAAATGCTAGAGGTCAATAAGTTCTCCATATTTGGCCTATATATCCTTACGAGATATGCTACTATGTAATATAATGCTCATATTTGACCCATATTTAGTGAGGAAGAGATTATTGAAATTCAAATTTTAAATTTCAATCATCCCTTTCATATGATTGTCTATCTGCCACGTCATTAAAAATAGGTCAAATGTGGACATTATATTGCACTGAAGCATTTCTCTTTCCTTACAATCAACCATTGAATTTGTGGGGTCCACCATTGACTTACGTGTGATCTACATAAATCTACAAATTCAATAGTTAATTGTAAAAAAATATGGACAAAATATAAATAACTTATTAACTCATAACATTTATCAGATAATAAGTACACGCTTAACTATTTATCAACGCTACTATTGACAATGCAAGTGGCATCCATTGTGATGTTGTGGATAAGTACAAGATACAATGTGATAATTTGACGTGGATTTAGTTTTTTGCTGATATTTAATTAAGTCAAGGCAAGGATCTGATTTTGATATTTAACAGATTAATCTTAATCAGCCAACCTTGTTCTCCTAAAATTATATAGAATTATATAAGGTGGTCATAATTTTGCTCCACAACCCATGCATTATTATGTTAAATACAATTCCTTTTCTTAACTCCTCTTTATCTTTTCAACAACTTTGTATTAAATTAAATTACTTTCGTGATCCATCCATCGTGTGCTATGAGATTAAATATAAAATCATTGTCCCTTTTTGTCTCGCTTTGTGCTGTGACCAAATTTCAGTTATGCATATAACCACATAAAATCTCATGCCGGATAAATACACAAATATTTGCACAAGGAGATAGGTGAAAAGAAGGTTACGATTAGTGGTTTTAGCCGTGTTATCGCCTAAGCGGTTAGTAACTCTAATAACAGCTAACCGCTTTTAAAATAATTTTTTTAAAATTAAAAATTAAAAAAAGAAAAAGAAAAAACCAAACGGTATCATTTTTATGGTAATACACTAATATCATATTACATACGACATCGTTTTTAGATTTTTACATATATTTAAAGTTTTAAACACAAAAAACGACATTGTTTCATGTGTATGTGTGTGTGTACATATGTATATAGGTGATTAATGGTTAACGGTTAGCGTTTTTTGCTAACCACCTTCAAAATGAATAGCAATTAATGTTATTAATGGTTAGTACGGTTAACGTGTGGTCATTAAACGCATTGATTTTCAGCTCTAGAGTTATATTTATGCTGTCATATTGTAGATGCAATATAATATAGTCCCAGCTAATTTTTGTTGCATTGGGCAAAAGGAACCGTGAGCCACATTAATGCCCATTAATTTCTGTTTTAAATAACTCAATCAAACCTAATTCTTCTAACAAACACAGCCCTGTCCGTCCACACAAAATCCCAAAATAGTGAGAGCTTATCCAACACTAAAGCTAATAGTGATTAATTAGATTTTCCTTCACACTAATCAAAGATTCCATCATTTTCCCTTTGATTTTCCACTTTCGCTTCATGGGAAGAGAATAAGTTGGTGTTGCACTAAATTCTGAATGGAGAAAATAGAGATCAAGAAGCACAAAGTGTTTTGTCGGATTTCGAAAGGGTCATTCCAATATTCAAGTTAGGGTTTGTACGTAGTAAACAAGTCTCTTCCTTTCTCTTATATGGCTGTTTTTCTCCTAAAAAGAAAAGAGTTCATGGAATAATTGATTTTGATTATGTGGTTTCCACTTTGTTATGGTTCGTGAACATTCTTTTACCCCGAGAAATAAAAGGAGCGTTAGGAGTACACGTGGCGGTTGTAGTACCATTAGTTTGGTTGATTACATTTAATTTACATAGATAACAGCTTACTTCCAAGAAAACAAAGGTAAAAGCTAACAAGGCAACGTTACTTTGTAAGCAATTAAACAATTAAAATAATGCAAAAAAAAAAGGATCTTTCGCTGACCAGCACAATCATGATGAAGCTAAGTGTTCTCTCCCCAGCTGAGTCAGCAGAGAGCCTGTGGATCACAGATTAGTGATCATGAATTATCTCTTTCTTTTACTGTTGAATGCATTATCCATTGCCATTTGTTTCTGTTTCTGTCCCTGTTGCTTGNAGCTTACTTCCAAGAAAACAAAGGTAAAAGCTAACAAGGCAACGTTACTTTGTAAGCAATTAAACAATTAAAATAATGCAAAAAAAAAAAAAAAAAAAGGATCTTTCGCTGACCAGCACAATCATGATGAAGCTAAGTGTTCTCTCCCCAGCTGAGTCAGCAGAGAGCCTGTGGATCACAGATTAGTGATCATCAATTATCTCTTTCTTTTACTGTTGAATGTATTATCCATTGCCATTTGTTTCTGTTTCTGTCCCTGTTGCTTGTGGAGCAAAGTTGTTTGTCAAGGCTCGAGAGTTTCAAACGTTAAACAATTAGACAGCAGCTTAGGAACAATGAAAAGAACAAACTCATAATTGTGTTACATCTAACATGTACACGTACACAAGCAAGCTCAAATACTATTCAAATGAGGCATTTCAGAATGTCACCAAGTGAGCTCTTGGTGGAGGAAAATTCTAATGGCTCAAAGAGCTATCCACTATGGATGGGTGGATGCTACAATCTGCATGATTACCAAGTTAGACACAAGCGATTTACTTTAGTTTTTTAAATAAATGATTTGAATCCCTTGTCATTTCCTGCCCCAAAAAAAGAGAGCAGAAATAATAACAAGAGTTGTGAGAGGGGGCTCCATGGTTGACCAAAACTCCTCTGTTATTGCAGAAGAGCCCCTCTCACTTCTCACGTATCTTTATAAAAAGAAGAAGGGATAAAGATAAGCAATGAGTAAGAAGATAAGAGCATACCTCTCCAAGAGAAGTTTAATTATCAGGTCCTTATCCAAATGGAAAGGTCTTAATTGATGAACAGCTGAGAGCATTAATCACATCTTTCTCTCTTGTCCTTTTGCAAGAGCTATTTGGATGAATACAGCCTGGCCTATCAACACCGACAGATTTGCCTCTCTCCCCATAAGCTGCTGGTCTAAGGCTTTGCTAAAACCCCACTCTCTCCTCGGCATCCCAAGAAGTTTGATTTCCAGCTTAATGCTTTGATCACAATGGACAACATTTGGCTCGCCAGGAACAAGTTAGTGCACAAAGGCTCCAATCCGAACCCCCAAGCTATCCTTAAGCTCATCAAAAACTCAGTTTCCCATCACATTGCAGCCTGGAAATCCAACTCTGACTGCGTGGATGATTGGTCCCCCCCTCCTAGGGGCTTCCTCAAAGCAAACTTTGATGTGGCTATCAGACCCAACTTTGCAGTAGCTGCTGCTATCTTGAGAGATCACCAGGGAGAGATCATTGCTGCCCACTCTCAAAGGCTTCCCCACATGGATGCAAATCAAGGAGAGGCAAGAGCTGCTAGTCTTGCCATGCATCTAGCCTCCAGTTATGGTTTTCCCCCCCTCATCCTTCAAGGGGATTCTCTTGTCACCATCCTTGCTATAAATTCCCCTCACATAGCCTCTGAATGGGCCTCTGCCCAAGCACTTTCGGACGTCAACCAGCAGCTCCGCCTCTTCCCTATTGGACTGCTTTGAAGTCTTCTCGATGTGCAAATTTCTATGCTCACCATATCGCCAAATGGGCATCTTTGAACCAAGTGTTTAGAAACATTCCCAACCACTCCCCCATTTTATTTTCTTTACCTTTTAAGAGTGAAAAAAATCCCCTTTGTAGCCCCTTTCTTTTAGGGGCTACCATGCAAAAGAGCATTTCCCTTCCTTTTATTGCTTAGAAAATAAAAAAAAAATAAAAAAAAAATTTTGATGAACTTTGACTTGAGGTGTCACTTTATACTA
Organism: Carpinus fangiana; assembly: GCA_006937295.1. Classification (NCBI taxonomy): domain Eukaryota; kingdom Viridiplantae; phylum Streptophyta; class Magnoliopsida; order Fagales; family Betulaceae; genus Carpinus; species Carpinus fangiana. Next base: position 58,324,275 of record CM017321.1, read on the forward strand.
CTGAAAGATTCCAAACTTTTTCCTTGTAATTTTACACCTCCAATAAGTGTTATTTTTCTAATTCCCTTTCAACTACCAAGCTAACCAAGTGTCTTCTTTACCTACTATTCCCTCTAAACGGCTACCATTTGAGGATTCGACAAATAAAAAGCAATAAGGCAAGATATCTTTTAACTTACTGATTAAATTATGAAGAAAGCGACAGGCCGTTTCTTTTGCATAGTTTAATACATGTGATAATCCTCAACTTCTGAATTAATCACAATAATAAGCACTAAAATAGTATTCTCGATTTGGACCTGAGCCTGCGTACTTCCCACCAAAAAAAAAAAAGAAAGTCAACCATTTGCAACGAACTCCATTGCTGAGAGAGAGAGTCACTCGTTTCACTTATGCTTCACCCACTCTACTACGAGGCCTTTATACTAAAAACACAATGTTACTTCCCAGTAAAAATATAAGCCACCATTTCTAACACATACCTCAACCATCAGTTTTGGTTCATGTGATAGTACTCATAAACAACAACCATATCCATCAGTTTTGACTGCCTCCTTCACCTCTGCTAGAGTTCTGCCGGAAGGGGTCTCTTTCTCTCTTTCTGTTATTACGGCCATCAACAACATCATCCTCTGTGCTGATGATTGGTCTCCGGCTCCTATTGTTGATGACATTATTCGCCTTCTTTATGCTTTTTTTTCTTGGTCTGCGACCAAGGTTTCAAGGAGAGCTAATCTCCGAGCACACTCCATAGCCAAATGGGTTGCTTCACATTGTTGTTATGGAAGCGAACCACTTATTTTTCCTTCTTGTCACCTATTGGAATCAAGAGTGGGAAAGACCCTCCTTAATCCCCTCACCTATTCCCCAGTTGTTATTCAGGAAAAAAAAAACACATTTTAGGATCAAATGAACACATCTATAAGCATGGGTATGGCTTATGAGTTATAGAAGGTATAGCTTCCTTTCTGGGCTTTACACTAGAGTTCTACAGCAGTACTAAAGAAAAGATTTGAATTCAAATATCCTGCTTACTTAAACTAAGCAGAAAATTCTTAATTTGACAATGTTCTCTTTTCTTCTTTGGCCATTGATTAGATCATATTCACTTGAACATTTCATCCCAATTTGAAAGGCAATTCTCTTATTGTGATGCTGCTCAAATTGGCTTGGAGTGCTCACACTGATCACCTTTGGATTGAAAGAATGCCAGACACCATAAAAATATATTCAGAGATGAGGAGGAATCCATCTTTAAGTCCAATATTGCAGATATCAGACTAAGAGTAGTTTCTTGCAGAAACTCCAATACAAATTCGTTAGGTGGATCTATATGATAGATGGCACCAAGAACAGATTCCTCTGCTGCATTTGCATCTGGAGAAAATCAAATGGTGAAAGAAAGAATTCTTTTGAGACAACATTATGGAAGCAATTTTCAAGAATTAAGGGAGGTTATAAACTCCATTTCAGCTTATGTCATACTACACAGCAACAACAATAGCAAGAACAATTGCAATAGCTATATATAAAAGGCAAACAATGATCTACTAGATTATGAAATGAGAATAAGTACATAAGTCCTCCTAATACTTTCTCTCTCTTTCTATCTCTCTTTTCTGTGAGGCTCCTAATCTACATTATAGCAACTCACAGCAGAGATCTTACTTGTCAAATCTTGCAAGACAAGTAAAATTGCAAACTAGCTAAAATTGTTACATTTCAAAATTAGGAATAACTAGCTAACATGTACAATTGAAAATTTAATACATATTTTTGTGGTTAGTCACTGCTAAGCCCCAGTAGGTATGGTTGAAACCAGGCAGTTCAAAGAGCCTACAAAATACGCTTTTTTATCTGATCTCTCAATAAAATGCAGTACCAAAACTGAATATTCTTGTTTAGTTACTACTATTATCCAATAGGTAGGGTTGGAGTGAGGCAGTTCAAAGAACCCAAAAGAGAAACATCTTTATCTGAGCTCCCAACGAATTGCACTTCCACATCTTCAACTTCTTTCGGCCAAGAACAAAAGGCCGAATCATCATCATCACCATCAGACACCAAGCTCCAATCATCCGAAAAAGAAGAACCACTGAGCTCAGAGTCAGTCTCGGTCCATGAAGAACTAGAAGCAGCAAGTAGCTCTTCATCATGAACGTCCAGCAAACCTTCATCATCATGTTCGCCTACACCGGCCAGAAATGTATGATCCATTAGCTTCTCAACGGTGAATCTGAACATGGGTTTCCTCACAAGACATGCCTTCAAGAAACCCCTTGCTTCTTCAGATATGCGACTCGGAATTTTAGGCAATTCACGCTGATCACCAATCAAACGCAAAAGATCCTCTGTGTTCAACTCTTCCGCCCTTTCCCAAGGGGATTTCCCAGTAAGCATCTTACACACAACACATCCCAGAGCCCAAATATCAGAGGGAAGCTCCTGTACGCTCTCAATCACCGTTTCAGGGGCCAAATACAGTGGAGTGCCTCTCAAGTAAAGGTCCAAGTCGAACCTCCTCTTCTTACTCTGTGCTGATCTCTTCGCCAACCCAAAATCACCGATCTTTGCCACAAAATTACCACTAGAATTAGTAGTTGGCACAAGTAAAACATTCTCAGGTTTTAGGTCGCAGTGCACATAACCACAGTCATGAATGTGACGAAGCCCTTTGAGAATCGATTTGGTGTAGCGCTTAACATCGGATTCGGGCAACCCACAACCACCAGATTTCTTGATTGAATCGCCTAGGGTTCCTCCAGAAGCATACTCCAATAACAAATTGTAAACCATCTCATCGTCCTCTTGGGTCGTAATCTCCTCCCCGAAGCAGTCAATCACATAAGGGCAGCCTCTGACATTGTCGAGAACCTCCTTCTCCTTCTGAAGCGAGGCCGAAACAGAGACCTTTGCGGATTTCACAGCCATGGAAGAAGGGAAACAAGAGAACCGGGATCCGGGTTTTTTGGAGGTTGCAAGGAAAACGGACCCAAAACTTCCTTTGCCGATCACTTGCCCTCTCACCCAACTTTTCCCATGGCCTAACACGACATCCTCCGCCTTCCTCTTCATTTATCCTTTTCTTTTTCTAGCTCTGCTCACCAAGAACACCCGAAATTCTAAATTGATGTCTATTTTTGAAAGACTTAGGGCTAACGGAAAATCTTCTGAAGGAGGAACTGGAAAGTAGAGTACACTTTAGGTTTTCGAAACAGCTTAGGCGTTCTCCTCTGCGTTTCTCTTGATTTCTCTCTGGCTTCGCCGAAGAAGGGCTGGGTTTATGAAAAGAAACGTAGAGAGAATCGGATAGCAAACTGTTTTTAGGGCTTCAACGGTCGAGTTCTTGTAGACTAGTGAGAGACTCCTTCCCGTCATATAGAATGACTAGAACTAGAAGTCTAGTACCTTACGGCTTACGAATATGAACAAGTCAACAAGATACAAAATTAAAGGAAGATTATTTATTGGAAATTATTTAAAATTTGAACATGATCGCACATGCATATCCATAAAAGAGAGAACAAATTTTATGTTTATCTTATTTTGTTCATGTGATATTGTCAATCCGTGGTAATGATATATCAACAAAATAAAATTAAAATTGTGTTATATAACGTTTAGAAAATAAACGGTTACGACAAAATCAAAATTTTTTATTACATTTGTCTCATAATGCAAGTTCTGTAACAAAAAAGTTTTTAAACATATTGGGTTAAAAGATAATTTATGTAATTCAGTCCATTAAACTAAAATATTTATTTTTAAGGTATGTAATTCTCTTCTTAAAAATGTATATGAGTTGTCCTTTCTTTATTAATGCTATTTCAATGGAAAGGGCTCCTCTCCAGTTGAGTTCAACTGGATAGGAGCCGGTCCCTTCATTTTGAAGGGTAAAATTGTCAAAAAATTATTTTTTGACAAATTTTTGACAAAATTGCCCTTCATTTAGAAGGAACCGGCTCCTCTCCAGGGGATCCTTCTCCTATTTCAATGGCCCAAACTTAACATCACGTTATATCTTTCTTAAAACAAAAAAAAAACAAAAAAAAAAATCCAAAACCATTAATAAATCAAAATCAATTTCTATATATTTTTTTTAACATGTCCGCACAAAAGAAGAGGAAAAATTCGAACTAATAATTTCCGCTTGATTAAGCGTGATTTTTGTTGAACATGGGGTTATTTTCAATTTCTAACAACAAGAGGTTGAGGAGGAGTGTGAAACGGGCCTAAGTTAGGCCCAGGAGGAACAGGTACACCTTTGGGCAGGTTGTTGGAAACTTGTTTTCCATCTTTTGCATCAAACCTAGTTTTCTGGCCTCAATAAGAAAAGCGAATTAGGATTCTTTAAGAAGAATGTTGTGAAACTCATTTATTTCGGGCTCAGACAAGTAGGCATTGTAGCTCGAGTTGCCCGAAACAGGATGAGTCCCGTAGACCCTCTCTTTATGAGATTGTTTGAATCGTAAAAAATCCCGATCTTATACACAATAATTTTTGACGGATTACCTCCATATTCATGACTAAACAAAGTTGATACTCAAACATGTTTCATCTCATGACCCTTGAATAGAAACCAGGCATCCCCATTTAAGAACCCAAATAGAACATGTTGATACGCAGAAGAGTATTAAAATGTTGATTAACAAATTGAACGTTTTCCCAAAAATTGGCAATTAGTTTGAGCCACATTTTGTTGATGATGCATGACTAAACAAAGTATGATGGCCCAAATCTCTCTTTATTTAAACAAAAGAAAATCATTAAATTATAGTGGTCAGAACCCATATATGAACCCTTCAATTACTCTCTCTCTTTCTATCTCTCTTTTCTGTGAGGCTCCTAATCTACATTATCGCAACTCACAGCAGAGATCTTACTTGCCAAATCTTGCAAGACAAGTAAAATTGCAAACTAGCTAAATTTGTTACATTTCAAAATTAGGAATAACAAGCTAACATGTACAACTGAAAATTTAATACATATTTGTGTGGTTAGTCACTGCTAAGCCCCAATAGGTATGGTTGAAACCAGGCAGTTCAAAGAGCCTACAAAATACGCATTTTTATCTGATCTCCCAATGAAATGCAGTACCAAAACTGAATATTCTTGTGTAGTCACTGCTATTATCCAATAGGTAGGGTTGGAGTGAGGCAGTTCAAATAACCTAAAAGAGAAACATCTTTATCTGAGCTCCCAAGGAATTGCACTTCCACATCTTCAACTTCTTTTGGCCAAGAACAAAAGGCCGAATCATCATCATCACCATCAGACGCCAAGCTCCAATCATCCAAAAAAGAAGAACCACTGAGCTCAGAGTCAGTCTCGGTCCATGAAGAACTAGAAGCAGCAAGTAGCTCTTCATCATGAACGTCCAGCAAACCTTCATCATCATGTTCGCCTACACCGGCCAGAAATGTATGATCCATTAGCTTCTCAACGGTGAATCTGAACATGGGTTTCCTCACAAGACATGCCTTCAAGAAACCCCTTGCTTCTTCAGATATGCGACTCGGAATTTTAGGCAATTCACGCTGATCACCAATCAAACGCAAAAGATCCTCTGTGTTCAACTCTTCCGCCCTTTCCCAAGGGGATTTCCCAGTAAGCATCTTACACACAACACATCCCAGAGCCCAAATATCAGAGGGAAGCTCCTGTACGCTCTCAATCACCGTTTCAGGGGCCAAATACAGTGGAGTGCCTCTCAAGTAAAGGTCCAAGTCGAACCTCCTCTTCTTACTCTGTGCTGATCTCTTCGCCAACCCAAAATCCCCGATCTTTGCCACAAAATTACCATTAGAATTAGTAGTTGGCACAAGTAAAACATTCTCAGGTTTTAGGTCGCAGTGCACATAACCGCAGTCATGAATGTGACGAAGCCCTTTGAGAATCGATTTGGTGTAGCGCTTAACATCGGATTCGGGCAACCCACAACCACCAGATTTCTTGATTGAGTCGCCTAGGGTTCCTCCAGAAGCATACTCCAATAACAAATTGTAAACCATCTCATCGTCCTCCTGGGTCGTAATCTCCTCCCCAAAGCAGTCAATCACATAAGGGCAGCCTCTGACATTGTCGAGAACCTCCTTCTCCTTCTGAAGCGAGGCCGAAACAGAGACCTTTGCGGATTTCACAGCCATGGAAGAAGGGAAACAAGAGAACCGGGATCCGGGTTTTTTGGAGGTTGCAAGGAAAACGGACCCAAAACTTCCTTTGCCGATCACTTGCCCTCTCACCCAACTTTTCCCATGGCCGAACACGACATCCTCCGCCTTCCTCTTCATTTATCCTTTTCTTTTTCTAGCTCTGCTCACCAAGAACACCCGAAATTCTAAATTGATGTCTATATTTGAAAGACTTAGTGCTAACGGAAAATCTTCTGAAGGAGGAACTGGAAAGTAGAGTACCCTTTAGGTTTTCGAAACAGCTTAGGCGTTCTCCTCTGCGTTTCTCTTGATTTCTCTCTGGCTTCGCCGACGAAGGGTTGGGTTTATGAAAAGAAACGTAGAGAGAATCGGATAGCAAAGTGTTTTTAGGGCTTCAACGGTCGAGTTCTTGTAGACTAGTGAGAGACTCCTTCCCGTCATATAGAATGACTAGAACTAGAAGTCTAGTACCTTACGGCTTACGAATATGAACAAGTCAACAAGATATAAAATTAAAGGAAGATTATTTATTGGAAATTATTTAAAATTTGAACATGATCGCACATGCATATCCATAAAAGAGAGAACAAATTTTATGTTTATCTTATTTTGTTCATGTGATATTGTCAATCCGTCGTAGTGATATATCAACAAAATAAAATTAAAATTGTGTTATATAACATTATTCTAAATGGAATAACGGTTACGACAAAATCAAAAAAAGTTATTACATTTGTCTCATAATGCAAGTTCTGTAACAAAAAAAATGTTTTTAAATTAAGCGTAGTTCTTGTTGAACATGGGTTATTTTAAATTCCTAAATGAGATCTCAAACAACAAGAGGCTGAGGAGGAGTGTGAAACGGGCCTAAGTTAGGCCCAGAAGAAACAGGTACACCTTTGGGCAGGTTGTTGGAAACTTGTTTTCCATCTGTTGCATCAAACCAAGCTTTCTGGCCTCCTTAAGAAAAGTGAACTAGGATTCTTTAAGAATAATGTTGTGAAACTCACCTATTTCGGGCTCGGGCAGGTAGGCATTGTAGCTCGAGCTGCCCAAAACAGGATGAGTCCCGTAGACCCTCTCTTTATGAGATTGTTTGAATCGTAGAAAATCCCGATCTTATACACAATAATTTTTTACGGGTTAACTCCATATTGTTCAATGTTCCAACTCTAAGTTTGTACGGTTTTTTAAGACTCTCTCATTTCATGACCTTTGAATAGAAACTAGACATCCCTATTTAAGAACCCAAATGGAGCATGTTGATACGCAAAAGAGTGTTAAAATATTGATTAACAAATTAAATGTTTTCCCAAAAATTGACAATTAGTTTGAGCCACATTTTGTTGATGATGCATGATTAAACAAAGTATGATCGCCCAAATCTCTCTTTATTTAAACAAAAGAAAATCATTAAATTACAGTGGTCATAACCTATATATGAAAGCCCAAGATTGTGAGTCCAAAACATCTGGGCACTTTCAATCTTTGTGATGTTTTAAATATTTTTATTCTGCCATACCAATTTACCTTCCTAAAAAGGTTCCATGAGTTCAATTTTGCCAAAGTTATGAGTTGGTGAAAATAAATTTTGCAACAAAAATAAATTTTCTCCAAAAATTCTTTCTCTTTTCTTTTGTGGAGACACATATTCTTTGTAAGATCAAAAAAACAATTTGTAATACAAAACATTTTTATAGTAAAAAAAAGTAATAACTTGGTGAAAATATATTCAGTTCTCAACTATAACATATCATATTTTTAATATGTGGTATTTTTCAAGCGGTTCGATGTCTAAAAATCACCAAAATTGAGTAATTTAAAAATCTAATTTAAAAAAAAAAAAAAACAATTGTAAGGAGTCTTAATATCCAGATCAATTAGGACCCTCTTTATTTTATGTGAAATTAGAGAAAATATTTATAATTCATTTTAGATTTTATAAATTTTAATGAATATATTATTACGTCATTTAAAATTTTTTTTTTTTTTTTTTTTGACATGTCCACACAAGAGGGGGGAGGGAGGATTCGAACTAGTGACATCCGCTTCATGAGGCGTGGTCCCACCCGATTGTGCTACCTCTTGGGAACATTTAAAATTTCTTAAAGCGAAATATGCAACAAAACAAAATTCGAACCATTAAATAGTTCCATCTCAGATTGAGAACATCTTTTTCCAAGTTGACGGGGGTAGGTTCCACATGCAAGAAATCCAAAGCTTTGGGGAGTGCCGTTTGTTCCATGGCTGCCATCAACGTCGATTGCCATCAATATTTTTCTTCTTGGATCGATAGATAAAGCGTCTTTCATAAGGTTTGGGATATGGAGTTCGATCATCTTGCTTTATTATTTGTTTTTCGGGTTGCATTTGTCGTACGACAAGGCAAAGGCGAGTCAGGCGACCATGGAGAAGAGGGTGGATGATGACGTGCAGTTGAAGGTAGTGGAAGAAGCTGGGTCTGACACTTCAGCCGTACGTGCTTCTGGTTCGGCTGGTATGAACGTTGGCAAAATTAAACAGATAATAACAACCGTACAAAAATTTTATCCAATTTGTTGATTCCTAGTCTTCATCGCATTATCTCAGCAACCAAACATCCCAAAAGAAAACTGCCATACCAATTTACCTTCCAAAAACAGGTTCCATGAGTTCATCGGGATCTTCTATAATTTTATTTAAAATTGTCTCAATTATATAATCTAGGCTATTTTTAAGCATCGAAACACTTAAAGATGTTACATATTAAAAGGGTAGCATGTTCAAGGTAACCAAAAAGAATTATTCTCCAAAAAAGCTTTATCTTTACTTCTATAGAGACGCTTATTATTGTAAGATCAAAAGATAATCTGTAATACAAAACTTTTTATAGTAAAGAAAGTAATAACTTGGTGAAAATATATTTAGTTTTTAACTGTAACATACTAGATTTTTAATATGTGATATTTTTCAAGTGTTTCGATATCTAAAAATGACAAAAAATGAGTAATTTAAAAATCTAAATTTAAAAAAAAAATAAAAAATTGTAAGGGGTCTTAATCTAGATCGATTAGGATCCTCTTTTTTTTAAGTAAAAATTAGAGAAAATACTTCATAATTCATTTTAAATTTTACATATTTTAATGCATATATTATTACGTTATTTAAAATTTCTTAAAGTGGAATATGCAACAAAACTGTTTTTAGGGCTTCAACGGTCGAGTTCTTATAGACAAGTGAGAAACTCCTTCCCAAGTCACAACTGTTTTATTTTTTATTTTTATAATTAAGTCACAACTGTTTTATTTTTATTTTTGTTATAAGTCACAACCGTTTTATTTACCCCGTCATGTAGAGTGACTAGAATTCTAGTACCTTACGGCTTACGAATATGAACAAGTCAACAAGATATAAAATTAAAGGAAGATTATTTATTGGAAATTATTTAAAATTTGAACATGATCGCACATGCATATCCATAAAAGATAGAAAAAAAAAATTATGTTTATCTTATTTTGTTCATGTGATATTATCAATCCGTCATAGTGATATATCAACAAAATAAAATTAAAATTGTGTTATATAACATTATTCTAAATGGAATAATCAGTTACGACAAAATCAAAAAATTTGATTACATTTGTCTCATAATGAAAGTTCTGTAAAAAAAAAAGTTTTTAAACATATTGGTTTAGAAGATAATTTATTTAATTCAGTCCATTAAACTTAAAATATTTATTTTTTAAGGTATATGTAATTATCTTCTAGCAAGTAGGCATTGTGACTCGAACTGCCCGAAACAGGACAAGTCCCATAGACCCTCTCATTATGAGATAGTTTGAATTGTAGAGAATCCCAATCTTATACACAACAATTTTTGACGGGTTACCTCTATCTTGTTCAATGTTTCAACTCCAAGTTTGTATAATATGTTTTCNATAATGAAAGTTCTGTAAAAAAAAAAGTTTTTAAACATATTGGTTTAGAAGATAATTTATTTAATTCAGTCCATTAAACTTAAAATATTTATTTTTTAAGGTATATGTAATTATCTTCCAGCAAGTAGGCATTGTGACTCGAACTGCCCGAAACAGGACAAGTCCCATAGACCCTCTCATTATGAGATAGTTTGAATTGTAGAGAATCCCAATCTTATACACAACAATTTTTGACAGGTTACCTCTATCTTGTTCAATGTTTTAACTCCAAGTTTGTATAATATGTTTTCTTTAAGGCTCTCGTCCCATGATCCTTGAATAGAAACAAGACATCCATATTTAATAACCCAAATGGATCATGTTGATACTCAGAAGAGTGTTAAAATATTGATTAAATTGACAATTAGTTTGAGCCATCCATACCCTTTAAAAAAAAAAAAAAGAGTTTGAGCCATCCATTGTACATTTTGTTGATGATGCATGATTAAACCAAATATGATGCCCAAATCTCTCTTTATTTAAACAAAAGAAAATCATTAAATTACAGTGGTCAAAACCCATATGTGAAAGCTGAAGATTGTGAGTCCAAAACATCTGATATCCTATAGGGAAAAAAAGTGTGGGTATATTAGTTTCCTGAAGTGTGAAATATTAGACATTTATCAGGTAATTAAAGAAGCAAAATGTCCAAGTTGTCTCTTTTGTGAGGAACACGATCATCTACAGCTCAAATGAACCATGAGGAAGGGTATTTTGGTCTTTTCACTTTTTGAATTGACAAAAATACATATCCATTATAACTATCTGGATATTATCCAGTTCAAATGAAATTGAGAGAATCCTAAGTGAAGACATTCATTATTTTTTTTAAAAAAATATTTTATTCTGCCATACCAACTTACCTTCCTAAAAAGGTTCCATGAGTTGATCGACCTGGATCGGGATCTTTTATTAATTTTTTAAAATTGTAGATTCTCGAATTATATAATTTAGGCAATTTTTAAGTATCGAAAGTCGAAACACTTAAAAGATGCTACATATTAAAATGGTGGCATGTTATTGAGGTAACAAAAAAGAAATTTTATCCAAAAAGGCTTTCTCTTTACTTTTGTAGAGACGCTTATTCTTCGTAAGATCAAAAGACAATTTGTAATACAAAAATTTTTTACAGTAAAAAAAGTAATAACCTGGTGAAAATGTATTCAGTTCTCAACTATAACATACCATATTTTTTTATATGTGGTATTTTTCAAGTGGTTCGATGTCTAAAAATGACCAAAATTGCGTAATTTAAAAATCTAATTTTTTTAAAAAAAAATTGTAAGGGGTCTTAATCCAGATCAATTAGGACCCTATTTATTTTATGTTAAATTGGAGAAAATATTTATAATTCATTTTAGATTTTATAATTTTTAATGAAAATATTGTTATGTCATTTAAAATTTAATAAAGTGCGCGCGAAATACGCAACAAAACAAAATTAACCATTAAATAGTTCAATCTCAGATTGAGAACATCTTTTTCCAAGTTCAAGGGGGTAGGTTCCACCCATAATGGTTCATTCAATTTAAAATGTGTGAAGTTTATATTAATGAGCCATATACATCATCACAATTTATCGACTTACACGTGTCCTTTTGATCAATTCTTTCGCTTTCCTGCCCAAAGCCCCTTTGTAATTAACAAAATCTAAGTTGTAATCTTTTTTAATTACCTTGTTTAATTTGTAATCTGAAGATAGACAAAGAGTAGACAAACCTTACCAAAATCAAGGGTTCTTAGAATCCTAGTATGAACCAAATAAACTACAAAAGAATAGGTCTATTTTGTGAGTAATGAAATATTCAGAAATTTTCGACAGAGCCAATGATTACAAATAGACAACCTTAATTCACACATTTGACATTTCATATGTACACATATGTCTTTCTTTTCTCTTTTTTTTTTTTTTTAATGAGCTTACAATAACAGGGTTCGATCAAACTCAATTCAATTGACAAAACTTTTTAGATGTATTATAAAAGTAAAAATAATTTTGAATGTTATGAGAAAAAAAATCTCTAAAAGCATTGTAAAACGAAACTATAACATTTTTAATTTTTTATCGACAAAAGACAATTCATGACGTAGCGCATGCACGTTCCGGTCTAGAGAATGCTAGTAAAGTTCGGAAATATTCTATCAAATTAATAACGGTCATGGGCGTCAACCGCGTCATCATCAATATATATATGAAAAGCTTCGTTGGAATTATTTTTTTTTTTTAACAAGGAAATTCGTTGGGAAATTATATATATATTGCTTGTAAAAAAAAAAAAATCCCAGCAACAAAGCTTTTCAAGCACATTTTATGTCAATCCATGTGCAAATCAAAAACCCCTATCAAAGAAAAGTATATCTTACCTTTCTAAAAGGATGGAACTTTAATTATAAAGTAATTTAGTTCGACCTCTTGGGGGCTAAAGTAGTAATAAAATATTATTATGCGTCCTTAAACTCATATAAGTAATAGGGTAGAAATGAATATATAAATTTTTATTGTGCACAAGTAGAAAATGTAACCTATGAAGGAAGTTTGAAAGTGTGCGTATAAAATTAGGAGGTATTTCTGTTCTGTGGACCGAAAAATAAAAATTAGAAAAATATTTAGGAATCATATATATGTATATCCATCATAATCAACGTACATACGTAAATATTATATGAGATTAATTGGAATAGTCATTACATTTTTTTTTTTTTTAATCAAAGGGAAATAATAAGAGTTGATTATCTTCTACAATCCATTTGAACTGAATAATATATCGTTAGTTATATTGGACGGGTAATTTTGTCTTTTTAGTTTTTTGAGGGGACAAAAATACCCACAAATATAATTAACTAGATATTATACATTTCAAATGAAATGGAGAGATCCTAATTCGACCAATTAGGCAGGTACCAGGTCAATTTTTAAACTCATAACCCATTTAAGTTTTAACACATAAATGAACCTTTCTATTTACAAAAGATTTTATACAAATTCCTTCTAAGGACGGTCAATCTTTCTTGGTTTTTTTTTTTTTTTTGGGAGTGATCTTGAATTGTTATTTCATTAATTAAATTAAATGACTTATTAAGCAATAAAAAAGATATCGTATCTTTTTTTTTTCTAAGCAAAACGATGCCGTACTTGACAATGGATTAAATGATCCCATGCAATATTATTTTTTATTGCATGGATAGGATACAATTACAATACCATTTTTTAAAATGAATGTCCAACTCATGATAACAAATCCCAATTTTATTAATATATGTAGTTAGGAGGGTTGGTAGATCTTGAAATTAGATTAGGATTAAAGCCTGTTTGCATAGATCTAAGTAAGAACCAACAATTAAATAAAAGCCAGGCTGACCGCAGTAATCTAACGGCCCTTCAACTAATATTTTAATTTCAAGTATCTTTGTCAAAATCATTTTTTTTATGCCCCGCAATTTGAAAGGAAAAAAAAAAAAAAAAGCGTAATTTTTAATAAATCGTGAAAAGTAGGCACGATTTTAAAGGCCGAATCACCATTTCACCAAACGTTTAATTGAGTTTTGAAAAATCGAATTTTGTCAAATGTGAGGCGCTTTGAAACCACTAAACGAAACCGACCCTAAGAGACAACGCTATTGAAATATATACTAATGCTTACACAAATATATGTCAAATAATACTTTAAATAAAAGTGAAGTTAGACATAAAAAACGTAAGCATATATAGTTTCGTTTCTTTATGGGCAGTTGAGTGTAAGCGTAGTTAATGCAATTAAAGGCAAAATTCTCTAAATTTGGGAGGAAGATAACATGCTACGAAATCCCTACATTTAGATTGGTGCAGAAGTATGGTTGAATTACCTCCATACCCACGGACTTGTAACAAAAATTGAGTCAAAGATGAATGATTTTATTGAACAGAAAGGAACAACCACCAGGGCCCCATTCTATCTAAATGGGGCCCAATACAAACTACCCCACATCCCACATACAAATGAAATCAATTAATTAATCAATCGATCAAGAAAAGTTAAAAATCCAGGGCAACTAAGGTTTTCTCTCTAGAAAAATAAGAAGAAGAAGAAGAAGAAGAAGAAAGGTTGGGTTGTTGGCACATCACGTTCTCGCTGCAATTATCATCAACTAACTTCAAGTTTTAGTTAGATGATAGGTAAAATTTTATTNCGATTTGTTTTTTTTTTTCATAGGTTAAAAAAAAAAAAAAAAAAAAAAAAAAAAAAAAAGCTTAGGGTTCTAACTGACAATTAGAACGATATAAGTTTTGAATTGGATCGTAAATACGAGAGAGTTTATAAGAGAATCACTTGTCCAAGTAAATATCAAACAAATCGCAAAGACAGAGAAGACAATGACAAACAAATGCTCAATTGCGAGAGTTTTCTTACATTTACGTTGGAAATCAAGAACGGCCTATATGCTTAAATTGAAAATTAAATAATAGGTGAGGTTTTTCTTTGTAGTTGACCAGACCACCGCGAGTCTGGCATGTTTTCCATCCGTTGGATGCAAAAGCACGGTCAGGATTTAACAATCAGAAATTTGATGCGAGCCGATCCGACTTGAATAGGAGAAGGAGGCACAGAGATTCGGTGCTCTCTATTTATATGTTCTTCCCATAAAAAAAGAAGAAGACCACGTAATGTAGTAAGTGTGCATTAATTCAGACAAACACACTCGTGGAGGCGCCTCTTCTCTGGCATCCTTTCTTTCTATTCATTTCAAGCGCGTCCCACTCACGCGCAACCTTGATAACTCCACTCGTCACCCCCGTATTCATAAATACAGAGAGAGAGAGAGAGATATCTCCAGACTCCACCTTTCTCTGCCTCTCTCTCGCTCTCTCTCTCTCTGTGTGGTGGCCGGTGGGGGTCATTTCAAATTTTCAATGGCTTTCCAAAACCCACTGTTGTATTTGCTGGGCTTCAAGACCAAAAGAGCCAACCTCTACTGCTTGGGTTTAACAGCCATCCTCTGCTCCCTCTTCTACCTCGTCGGCCTCTGGACCCACTCCTCTTCCACCACCGCCTCCGCTATTTCCTCCGCATTCTCCGGCGTCTCATGCTCCGACCAACCCAACAACACCATCACCACCACCACCACCACTGTCCACCTCGACTTCTCCGCTCACCACCAGGGTCCGGAACCACCTGTCAATGATGAGGAGCGTCGTCTCGACCGAATTCCCCCCTGCGACGCCAACCTCTCCGAGTACACGCCGTGCGAGGACGCCCAGAGGTCCCTCAAGTTCGACCGCAACATGCTCATATACCGAGAGCGGCACTGCCCCGAGCCCCACGAGGTGCTCCGGTGCCGGGTCCCCGCGCCGAGCGGTTACAGAGTTCCGTTCCGTTGGCCGCAGAGCAGGGACTCGGTGTGGTTCGCCAACGTGCCGCATAAGTGGTTGACGGTGGAGAAGAAGAACCAGAACTGGGTCCGGTTCGAGCGCGACCGGTTCAGGTTCCCCGGCGGCGGGACCATGTTTCCCCATGGTGCGGATGCGTACATTGATGATATTGGGAGGCTGATCAATCTCAAGGATGGCTCTATAAGGACCGCCATCGATACCGGTTGTGGGGTACGTACGCACAATTCAGTTCTTTTTATTTTATTTTATTATTATTCCGTCATGACTACCGGCCGGTTAACTCTCTGAATCGGCTGGTTCATTGAATTTGTGTGTTTATATATTGGTGGTTGATTAATTAGGATTAAAGGTGGGTTTATTGGGATAAACGTCTGCCATTAGTGGGAACAGTTGTGCAAGTAAAAATTTCATCATTACTTCTTGTGATCATCTTAGGTCGGTGACTACCCAGTTGACTTTTGAACCAGATGGTTCACGGAGTTTGTGATCCAGAAATGGCAATTGGGTTGGACGAACGAAATTATTATTTTTTATTTTTCTTCTATGATTTTAAGAATATTTAGGTAAATCAAGAATATCGATCTCATTAATTCACATAAATCAAATGCGGGTGTGATGACCTCATAAAAGAAAAATTAAAGAAACAAAATTTAATTTAAAACATTTTTCCTAATTAAGCAACTGTATTTACTGAGATTTGCTCAAATCTGGCAGACTATTACTGCCAGTGCCAGTAGACAGACTAGGCATAAAAGGCTGTCATGAATATTTTAGGTAATATATTATTGACTCTCCAAATTATATTTAGGTAATTTCTTCAAATTGAAGCAAAGTATAACGCATGAGAGACCGAAATTTCTTGAGTATTTTTATTTTTAATTTATTTGTTCGTAATCTGTGGAAAGGCCAACAGCGGTTTATTCAATCCACATAGTAATTACTATCTTAATTAATACCCATTAAAGCACTAATTAAATGTTAATAGAACGTTCCCATAATCACAGCACCTTGTAACTACTCCATATCCATCCTCTCTTCATTCGCTACTTACTTTCTAACTAATTTCAAATTCCCCAGACAACATGTGATTTTCACGCTCTAGAGACAGATGTTAATTTAATAGACGGGATTTGAAGAATATGTATAATGACAAGTTTTGCTGTTTCAGGTGGCTAGTTGGGGAGCTTACCTTCTGTCGAGGAACATTCTGGCAGTGTCATTTGCACCAAGAGACACACATGAAGCTCAGGTCCAATTTGCTCTTGAGCGAGGGGTTCCTGCATTGATTGGAGTTCTTGCTTCAATCAGGCTTCCTTACCCTTCAAGAGCCTTCGACATGGCTCACTGCTCACGTTGCCTAATTCCCTGGGGCCAGAATGGTAATCCTAATCCCAAGCCCATCATCATCGTCATGTCTACATTCTCATAATTTCATTGTACTTTCGATTTTTATTTTTTTTTAATGGGTTGTGAATTTTGAATTGGGATTATGCAGACGGGCATTATTTGATCGAAGTTGATCGAGTTTTGCGTCCCGGTGGGTATTGGATCCTGTCGGGGCCGCCGATAAACTGGGAGAAACACTGGAAAGGCTGGAACAGAACACGCGAAGATCTGAAAACAGAGCAGACCGTGATTGAGAATGTTGCCAGAAGCCTATGCTGGAAAAAATTGAAACAGAAGGATGATCTTGCTATTTGGCAGAAACCAACTAATCATGTCCACTGCAGAATGAACAGGAAGGTTTTCAAGCATCCACGGATGTGCCAAGCTCAGGATCCAGACAAGGCATGGTAATGCAGCTTTTTATCCGAATCCAATTCAATTCGGCTTTTGGCCTCTGCTTTTTGTCAGATTTCGAAGCACATGTTTAAATGCTTAAAGCAAATTCTTCTCACTGCTGCTGAACACTTTTAGCAGTGATACCAAAACCAATAGAGTGGTAAAGGCAGTGGGAATTAGATGTGGGTTATTAGGTAAAATGTTAGCTTACTTGAAATGAATCCTTCGTTAGTTAATCCATATCCAACCACCACTGAAACTTTTGATCTGTCAACAGCTTTTCTTCTCCCTTTCCTCCTTTAACTTTTGGATGCTTAAGATTTAGATTTTTTTATTTTTTTATTTTTAAATTCGTTTCCTGTTCCTAAGAGTTTGTAATTTCTACAGGTACACTAAAATGGAGAGCTGTTTAACCCCACTTCCTGAAGTTTCCGACATTAAAAAAGTGGCAGGTGGGGAACTAGCAAAATGGCCAGAGAGATTGACTGCAATTCCGCCAAGGATTAGTGGAGGAACTCTGGAGGGAATTACAGCTGAGATTTTCAGAGAGAATACAGAGCTATGGAGAAAGAGAGTAGCTTATTACAAGGCCCTGGACAATCAATTAGCTGAGAAGGGGAGGTATCGGAACTTGCTGGATATGAATTCTTTCTTGGGAGGATTTGCAGCTGCATTGGTTGATGATCCTGTGTGGGTTATGAACATTGTTCCCGTTGAGGCTGAGATCAACACCCTTGGAGCCATCTATGAACGAGGATTGATTGGAACCTATCAAAATTGGTACACATTTTTTTTTTTTTAATCTCAAAATTGTACGCACAAACGCAGACGCACATACGTATAAAGTTTTCTTTAAATTGAGTTTAAAGAAATTTTTTAATGAAGCATATTAAATTGACAATTGTCATGCATGAGAACAAAGATAGTTCTGTGTTTGCTATTATGTCAGTTGATAAAATATGTAAGATGATTTGATAAGCAAAAACAAATAGGATAATAAGTATCATTGATTGTGTTTATTTAATTAGAAACTTCCAAAAGGGTCTTATTTTTGTGGCTTTATTTTATTTACTAAAGACAACTTACTTTTCAGAAACTGTTNGACGCACATACGTACAAAGTTTTCTTTAAATTGAGTTTAAAGAAATTTTTTAATGAAGCATATTAAATTGACAATTGTCATGCATGAGAACAAAGATAGTTCTGTGTTTGCTATTATGTCAGTTGATAAAATATGTAAGATGATTTGATAAGCAAAAACAAATAGGATAATAAGTATCATTGATTGTGTTTATTTAATTAGAAACTTCCAAAGGGTCTTATTTTTGTGGCTTTATTTTATTTACTAAAGACAACTTACTTTTCAGAAACTGTTCCATGTTTGACAAGCTATATTGGCATGACATAATCTTTAACTGAAAATTTTGTCGCTATACTCCTCAGTTTCAGAGGTTGTTGCTAATATCTTGTCTCATATTAGGTGCGAGGCCATGTCCACTTATCCACGAACTTACGACTTTATCCATGCTGATTCAGTTTTTAGCCTCTACAAGGACAGGTATCCTCAATTTAATAGAAATTTGTTATTCGAATAGTTAACAATTCAGACAGTAAATATGGTAAGTCTTTATAAAGTTTATTTGTTGAGCAGCCTATTCTATTGATCAGGCAAGTGAGCTCTATAAAAACTCTTTCACATTTGTTGCTTATCAGTCTCAATATCAAATTGTTAAAAATGCGGATCCTGAACTTTAACGTCACTGCACATTCAAATATTAAATACATGAAAATAACTGAAGACATTGTATTACAGATGTGATATGGAAGATATTCTTTTGGAGATGGACCGGATTTTGCGGCCGGAAGGTAGTGTGATTTTCCGGGATGATGTAGACTACTTGGTGAAAATCAAGAGCATCATCGGTGCAATGCAATGGGATAGCAGAATTATAGACCATGAAAATGGGCCACATCAGAGAGAGAAGATTTTGTTGGCATCCAAGCAGTATTGGACAGCCCCAGCCCCTGACGGAAATAAAGGAGGAAGTAAAAGTGCTTCTTTATAAAGCTATTCTTCATCTTCAGCTTTCTTGAGTCAAATCTCAATTTTTTCTGTTAATAACTTTATCAGATACTAATTCTTTGACGCCCACTATTTTTTTTTTTTTTTTTTTTTTTTTTCATTTTTTGGGCATTGGGGGGTATATGACATTACAATGAAGGCCTTGATTTTGTCCTTTCTTTGTCTAAGGTTTTTTTTTTAAAAAAAAAAAATCTTTGAATTCATCATTGAAGCTCGTTTAATGTGGGGAAGCTTATACTTGACTCAAGGGGGATGCTTAAAGTTGCCTTAAAGGTTGCGAGAGTTTTTGAGTGTGCAGAAATTCTCTCAAGAAGTATGTGGTTCGTACAATCCACGCCACCTAGCTCTCTACAAGAGCTTTTACAAGGAAGTTTGGAGGTAACCCCCAAGTTTTCAGACAATTGAGCAAAGAATTATGCTAAAAACAGCAAACCACAACAGGATCAACCGCTGATTTCAAATACTAAATGCCATTGATGTTGCAAATGGCATGGAAAGGACCCATCAAGCCACCGATAGTTCATCACAATCATTAATCTATAGGGTAAAACCCGTCTCAGATTCTAGTATTCTTACCAAAGTATACGACCCACAAACAAGTACAGGCCATATTTTGTGTACAGCTTACGGGGTGAATTTTCAGTACAAAAGAGCGGTGATGTTAAATCAACTCCAGAAACAAAGCTTCCTGTTTGCTGGTCAGGCCTAGTTCACGGAAAGTCAATGAACTGTCACCAATGCCGAAAGCATGCCGGGGGTATGGCCTAACCTGCTCATCATGGAAACAAAGTGAAAGTCAGAAACCCTATCAATTCAGCTCCATTTTTCACATTCCATTCAATCTCTGCCTCAAGCTTTTCCATCTTTAAAATACTTGCCAAACACTCTAGTTGCAATATTAATTAAATTATCATATTAACTATTTTCTATTTTTGAGATAAGTGGTAATTTGACAACTCTTAAAGCTATACATGCCATCTTAATCAGAAACCTAACCATTTACAGAAGGTAAAATCATAAATCCAGGGGAAACGGGAAACACTTACCAATCTGTAAGTGCCAGGCTTCACCAATCTACCAACATCAATGAAGTCAAAAAGAAGCTAAAAAGAAAAGAAAAAAGTCAGTGGAGCCAATATAAAATGCATGATTTTTTTTATTTTTTATTATTATTATTTTTTAACTGGACAGAAAAGCCACGTAAGCTTCTATATATACAATCATGTTTACCTGAAGCTTGTCAGACTTTAGAAAGCGATGGCCATGACGGCTGCCATCTGGCATCCGAACTAGGAGAGTTACTGCATTCTCATCATCTGCTGCTGGTTCCTGAGGAAGTGAAGCTTCTTTTGCAGCTAGTATTCTCTGCAATTTCTGTCATCAACGAGAGAGAGAGAAAGGAATAAACTGTCTAGCCTTATCTTCACAATTATAATGGGACTTCTCTGTCTGTTAATGAAATATACAGAACTAGTCAATTATCACTTGCGATTTAAGCGATACATCTAAGGATAATATCGTCTCAATGTTTTAATGCAGGAAAACACATCACGTTTATTACTACATCCTCAGAGTTTGCAACCATCAGTAACTCAACAGTCAAAAGGTTTCATTATTTTTAGCAAAATCAAAACCTCTACTTTTGCATCAACATTTCCATTATGATTAATACAGGTAGCAAAGTTCTTTTCATCACGGAAACATAACCTCAACTTCAGGCAACAGATAAGGATATAAGATATGCTCTGCCCCAAAAAAAGAAAAGAAAGATAGAATATGTATCAGGGACAAAATGTTTCATAAATCATTGCATTTGAAATGTAAATGTAACCCACATTTTTTATCTCACTTCTTCTACTAATAGAACTATCATTGTAACCCTCCCCCTTCCCTTGTATTGACATGTAAAAAAAAAAAAACACTATCATTGTAAAACTAAGAAAATAATTTCTTCAAGCACCTAAGAACACTAGTGTCATGTGAAAAAGTGGAACCTGGAACCTGGAATACAGTGACACTAATTATAGCTTCGTAAGCACTAGGCTGATTTATTCAGTAACGCCAAAATTAACAGATCCACAACCTCTTCCTCAAGTAATTTGTTGCAAGCTTTGTCTTCCTTTAAGTAATGACTTTCAGCTTTCTTGAGAGCATTTATTTCCTTTTCCTTGTCAGCTAAGAGGGAAGCAAGATATTCAGCATCCTGCACACAAAATCTGACCAATCAAGCCATGCATAATACTACCATCAAACAGTGATTGCAAAAGGCAAGTTAGAACCTGTTGTTCTCTTAGCAATTGCTGAGCTGCTACAGAGGGTGATGGTAGAGTGGGTACAGAATGAGGACTGGAACTCTCTTGATTACTTTGCAGATGAGGTGAATAATGAAAGTGATTTGTACTCCCTTCACCAAAAAGAGCATTTTCAAGCATGACTGCTTCATCAAGCTCTTCTGAAGAAATTTCACCCCACTTCATCGCAAAAAGATGCAATTGGGTGGATTAGTGTACCGGCCATAACTGTTACAGTTTTATTTTCTTATTCATGCAGCTGATTTCTATTGCTCTCAACAAATACGTCATACCTCTTGAGAGTGAAAGGCATCTTTGCTGCGTGGAGGACAATTACCAATATCTGAGTTGGACCCCCGATTCACCAGTGGCTGTTCTTTCACATTTCCAGCTCCTTCATGGAATGATGAGCTTCCAGGCTTTAACTAAACAAAATGTCTCTTTGTTAGAAACCACATCCACACCTTCACAATGGAAAATTAAGAAGCACATAAAATTTTATTCTGTAACTCAGAGAGCTTTTATTTATTTCCTTAATTTCTTGTTTCTCTGTAGTGTTGTAAGTATGCAGAATATAGGCTTTAATCAGTAGACTCTAAGAAGAGCTAAACCCAAGAGAGATAGGGTTTTACTTGAAATTTTAAAACCTTTTCTGCCACAATATCAGAGATTAGTTTCTTCCATAAACAAATTGATGCCCGAAACTGAAATTTTGCTTGAACTTCCCATTAACCAATGCTTATCAACTTGGATGGCATCAATTAGCAGAAACATTATAATGCATTTAGATGAACACCATGTTTGTGCAAGTATTTTATGTGTGTCAGCGTGCATGACTGACAAACATAATCTGCCATTGGAAGTACATACCTTCCATCCATTAATCTTAGCTTTCTCATTTCTACGAGTTAAATCATAATATCCGACTTCTTGATCTTCAGTTTCCACTTGCTGCTCACGCATTGCTTCCTCTCGCTCCGCTGTCTGAACTCAATTAATCTTTGAAACCAAGGACCACAGATACAGAGAAAGCACAAATAAAAAATGCAAAGACAAGATCTGAAATACCTTCAAAGACAATGAAATTGCACGAGAAAAGTCATCATCTTCTAGGTGCATTTTCCTTTGCAGAAGCCCACTCCCAGAAGAATCCTGCATCAGAATGTGGATAAAAAGAACTTCAGGGAAACATTAAAAAAAAATACAGGCCAAGGCAGTAAAATTAGCTGTAAAATACGTTGGGAGCGCTTTGTTGCTGATTTAGATAACCCCTTTCAACCTCCTTCTTTGAAGCCTCAATAGCAGCTTGAATCATTTCTTCCTCAGTATGATTTCCATTAGTTCCCTGACCAGGAGATAATCCACTCAGACCCTCGGTCTGCCTTAATCCTGAATGATAAGGCTGCTCATTCACAGTGTTGAAGCGCTGAGGAAGCCCCCCTACCACTCCCGATGGTGGAATAGATGGCCCACGGTTAGTAAATGCAGAAGCACCAATCCGATTATAGAGATCTCTCCTGTAATTAGGGTCAAGCAGTAACGAAGGCTTGAAACTTCTAGCAGCGGAAAGAAATGGTAAAATTCCACGTGATCCGGCCAGATTCTGATGATTCATACCCATGGAACCATATTGCTGCGAAGCAGCAGGTGTTGGGTTTGTACTGGACGAGAAAGCACAAAAATATTACAGGTAATCTAAAACGAATAATAATAGAGAAGTAAAAGAAATTCAAAACAAGTGAAATGAAGTGACATGCCATACGTGTGTCTATCAACTTCACCAAAATGTGCATCAACAGCTTCATCGAGATTGCCTCCATGTTCCTGTTTACCAATCAAAATATATCAAATAACTCAAAAGAAATGTTCGAACTCAGGAGTTGCTGCAATACCATCTTAAATCGCTCTTTATCCCAAAAAATTAAATTAATAAAAAATTAGTGAATTTAATGATTTAAATAATATTCTAAGTTGGTGCAAATGTCACATACAAAGTACAAACATCGCTTTTCTTGCTCACACCAACTCATGAAATTACAACACCGCCACAATTAAACGATTCACAAGCAACATTAGGTCCAATTAACTGCAACACATTCTGCAATTAAGTCCATAATTAAACAGCTTGTGTACCATCGCTAGCGGCGACTCCATTTTCTTCGACGGCACCACTCCCAAAACAGGATAATTGACTGATAATGAAATCCAACCGCGTCCTATAGACGCAAACACACATACTCACAAATATTGACATATATATATATATACTTATTATGGATGACAGAGTCACCGATCTTGATTCTTGATGAATCTGCGCATGAATATACAAATTTTCACTGCGCGACGGATCACATTCTTCACGAATAAAAGACTAATAGTTAGAAATTAAACCAAAAAAAAAAAAAAAATCAAGTACTAGATAAATCCCTAAGCAGGTGATACAATGCTTCCTAATCTTGAAAGGAGATGATAACAAATAGTCATAGAAGCATTTCGTACATGAACTCGGAAAGGAAATACATAATATGAGTGCATAACTTGATGGTAGATCGGAGAAGCGTACCTCCAGTTTCCGAAGCGCGAGGGACTCGGACGCGCCGGTGATAGCCATGAACAAGTCGATCGTAGCCTGTGATGGCCGCGCCATTGCCGTCGATTTTCAGAGAGAAATGAACAGAGAAAGAGAGAGAGAGAGAGAGAGAGAGAGAGAGTGAGTGAGTGAGAATTAGAAAGTATTCTCTAGGACCCAAAAGGCGTACAATGGTATTTATACGTATTGAAAGGGAGCACAACGGGATTGCGCGCTTTTACTTTTTGTTCGATTTTCTCACCAGAGAGTGCATTACAGCATTGAGTACATGACTACGTGGCGTTCTTTTAGCATTATTCGCCGAGAGTACTGTCCCAAAAGCGCATATTTGACCCCTATATTTTACTATAATTTCAATTAGCACACCTACAAGTTCAAAATTACGTTTCAGTCAAATGAGTAATTTTGTATCTATCATTTTATTCGCCTTTTATTATTTCAAATCTGATTTGACACCGTCCTCTAACAAATAAATTTATTTTCACGCATCAAATATTAAGAAAATCACACTGCATCAACTTAAGATTGGATAAAATGTTAGTATATAATATTACTCCTGTTAAATATAATGAATTGAAAAAAAATTCATCAATCTAGTTGGAAAAAAAATTTATTTGTGCTTGAAGAAGTATGTTTATTCATATTTCTTCAATTTTTTTTTTTTTTTTATAAACAAAAAAAAAAGATGGTACATGATCTACTACATGTCATATTTTGTGGGTTGAATGTAGAGATGTTAAGGAAGTAACATAGGATAAAAGTAGACATTATATTATAATAGAGTTATATTTAAAATGAATTATATTTCATTTAGATTAGTTTGTTATCAGTATTTTTAGATTAGAGATATCTATTATATTTCAATTATCTAGTTATTTATTTTATAGTCAATATTGCATTAGTTATTTTTCAAGGGTACGTTTATCTCCAAGTAAGTGTAGGAATTTCTAAGTCTAAGTCGTTGTAATGTTCCTATTTAAAGAATAATATTTTAATAAAAAAGAATAAGAGAATTAATCCAAAACCTTGAGTTTGAAAAGTGATTTGTAAATTTTCTAAAAATCTAAAGGTCTATATTCCCTTATAATTTAAGATTTAGGTTATTTCATAACCTAAAATCTATTCTATTACATATTCACGTAACAAGAGACTATTAGCCATATTTTATGGAGATGTTTATCGTCTAATAATATAAGTGCGAAGTGTATTAGAAAAATACAAAAATGTTCAAATAGGGTGGCTCAAAAGAGTGACTTGCGCTACCACGGGCATGCAAGCCACCCATTTCCTTCCCTTACTTCTTTAAGGATTTTTTTTTTTTTTTTTCCAGATTATAATTGTTTATATTTTGTATTTAATAAAATAACTAGTTATTATTTTAATATAATTTGGAAAGAAAAAAAAAATGGCTTAACATGCTTCACTTTATTATATGAAAAACACACAAAATGGCCTATTTGATATTCGTAAAAAATCTAAGCCGTTAGATTCAAATTTTAAAAACTCGTAGTGTGATTACAAACATACATTTTCTAATTTTTTTTAGAGCATCTCCAACTGTAATTATTATTTTAACTACCAAGTACACATTTTTTTTAGTTACTACATTTTTAATACAAACTCCAATAAATTATCATTTCGCTATTTACTTTCTTTAATTATTATTTTAAAGATAAACCAATAACAAACAAAAGGGCTATTAGTGGATTCAGCTTCAACGTTATAGTTAGAAAAAACAGGAGATATGCTGTACTTAAATAAATAACTAGGATTTTGAAGGTTTGTAATTTTAATGTTGCTAGCTATATAGTTGGATTTCATTTTTCTGTTCTTCCCCNCCCCCCCCCCCCCCCCTTAAATGGAATTTGAATCCCAGTTGGCATGAAAATAAATGGAAGAGGGTGCTTGTGAGAGAGCATTTGAGAGTGATAGCTTCACTTATACAGTCACACTCTTGTTATAACCGCTAACTGCAACCGTTTTGAATGGTTATCGATTTTTAATAATCGTAACCACTTAGGCGATAATTAACGGTTATTTTATAACCGACGGTTAACAGTTATTCAAAACAATAACCAGCAGTTTGTAACCACTTTTTTCATATGGGCTTTTGAGTTTTTTTAAAAGTTTTGAGCTTATTTTAAATGTTGTAGGCCGAAGTGTTCCAAAAGAGATAAAAAGAACATACTGTTTTTAAGGCCAGACAATCTTTTTAAATAAGGATTCCCAAAACATCACATACCGTATTATATTTCACATAATGTTATATTATAATTATTATTAGTAATATATATATTTATATTATTATATATAATGCTATGAAATATAAAATAAAAAGCGGAATAAGTTTAGTCTATGATTAAAGTTTTAAAGATTTAATTGATACTATAAAAAAAAATTGAAGTAATAAATATGATAATAAAATGAATTAAATTTAATTACCATAACATCTCATTATAATAAAATATTTAAAATCAGTAGAAGACGGGGCCAGCGGGGAGCAGACTTGGCAGTTGCTCCCTCTCGCCCGGCCCCCTCCTCTTGGTAAAAGGGAAAATCAAGTACAAATAATTAGACATGTACAAATAATAGAGATGAAAACACGTGCCTCTGTACGCCTGTGCCAGTGAAAGGATAGGCAAATCAGCAATAATGCATTTTTGTTTTTCTCCTAGCCTATTCAAAGAAAAGGGATGAGAACTAGTGTTGCTCCAGAATTCTATTTCTATATATATATATATATATATTAAATAAAAAGCTCATCATCTTTGTGATTCATTTCCCGCAAAGATGTTGGTTGTTGTTGTATGCCTCACCGGTCTGGTTATAGCTTGGATTACCCACTGGGTTTATAGTTGGAGTAACCCAAAATGCAATGGGAAAGTTCTGCCACCTGGTTCAATGGGCTTCCCCTTTCTCGGAGAGACGTTGGAGTTCTTCGCCCCCCATTCATTCTACAATATCCCACCATTCATTAGGAAGAGAATCACAAGGTACGTATACGTAAGATAACTCCAGTCTCCAGCATCATGCAACGTTTCAAAGTTTAATTACTCACTAATTCATTCGTGCTTATTTTTCAGGTATGGGCCGTTATTTCGAACTAGCCTGCTGGGGAAAAACGTGGTTGTATCAACGGATCCTGATATAAACAGTTACATCTTCCAACAGGAAGGTAGGTCTGTGTTATTATGGTACACAGAGGGTTTTGCAAATGTTCTTGGACAACAAAGTACTGCTCCGAGTCATGGAATAATGATCCACAAGTACCTAAAGAACTTGATTCGACACCTTGTTGGCCCTGAAAACCTCAAGGCAAGTGTTCTTCATGAAGTGGATCAGGTCATCCGCGGACATCTACATTCATGGGCTTCACAAGCAAATGTGGACCTCAAAGAAGTTGCCTCAAATGTATTTATTTATATTTCAGTCTTCAAATATAGGCTTCATTCTAAATTTGTTTATTTTCTTATACATATATATATTTTTGCAGATGATATTTAGCATTGCTGCTAAGCAGTTGATTAGCTACGATGAATCAAACAGCCCCATGGAATTGAGAGAGAATTTCAAAGCTTTCATGGATGGTATTCTGACTTTCCCTCTTGACATCCCGGGTACTTCATACCACGCATGTCTACAGGTACCCATTCACAATATTAATAATAAAATTCCTTTGTATAAGAAGGCATGCATCTGACAATCTGGTAATAAAATTTTCATTTATATTTGATCTTAATTAAGGGAATAAAAAATATGAAGAAGATAATTAAGGATATTATCGAAGAGAGAAAAGCGTCAAAGACGTCTCAGTCTCAGGGTGATTTCTTGGGTCATTTGCTTGTGGAGGTGGAGAGAGAAGAATCAATTTTACACGAAGCAACGGCTATTGACTTGGTGGTGGGGCTTCTCTTTGCTGCTCATGAAACCACTCCATCACTCATGACATTAGGAACCATGTTTATTTCTGACCACCCACACGTGCTAGCAGAACTAACGGTAATTTAGATTAATCAAATTATGAAAGAGCAAGATGAGGCAATTCTAAGAAATTAAATCATTCAATTTCATTGCAGAAAGAACACGAGGCAATTCTAAGAAGCAGAGACAATGATCAGGAGTCTGAAATTACATGGCAAGAATTCAAGTCAATGACTTTCACCCATATGGTATATATATATATATGAGTTAAGATTAATGCTTTTTCATATCCACTGTGATTTATAATTTTATAATGCTCTCAATGTTGATGATTTGGGTTAATGACAGGTTATTAATGAAATAGTCAGGCTGGCAAATTTTATCCCGGGGTTTTTCCGAAAAGTAGTTAAAGATATCGAATTGAAGGGTAAGTTGAACATATATATATATACTTGCTAATTTGAAATTTTACTTGACATGCTTACATAAAATCTATCATGTCTTATGCATCAATGAAAAATGGGAACATGGTAAATATGGTTTAATTTGAGTAATGCTATTTAATAGAGATTATTATATATATGACAGTCGTATAGCAATTTACTAAATTTTTCAAACACTATAGTCATAGTTAAGTAGATAATTAAATTCTTTAGGGAGATGGATTTTCTTAACATATAGCAAATTGATGCTGGGAATTTAATCACCACTTAAAAGGTTAATTAGAGAATGTTCCTTTTTACAGGATATACAATTCCAGCTGGTTGGATGGTCATGATTGTTCCATCGGTTCTTCACTTAAACCCAGATGTGTATGCTGACCCCTTCACATTTAACCCATGGCGATGGGAGGTAATTACCTTTTCCTTTATTAATTTATATTCCTCCAAACAGGTTATTTTTATCATTTTCTGTACTGACCCTTTTATTTATTTCTTTTCAAAAACGGAATTGGAAAATCAGGGAAAAGAATTGCATGCAGGGTCTAAAACTTTCATGGCGTTTGGTGGGGGTGTGAGACTTTGAGTAGGAGCCGACTTTGCAAAGCTTCAAATGGCCATCTTTATCCATTACTTGGTCACACAGTACAGGTATATATATATATATATATATATGAACGTACACCACAAGGAAATCATGCTTTTTTATTTCCTAAAAATTTAAGTTAATTTAATTAATATATATATATATATATATATATATATATCAGGTGGAAAGTAATTGGTGGAGGGGAAGTGATTCGAAACCCTGGTTTGGTGTTCCCGAACGGATTACAGATTGAAATCTCTGAAAACAAACAAGTGATGATGAGAAGCTTCAATGCTGCATGCATGCAACAATCAACATAAATTAATTAGTCTGATGATGTTATGGATCCTATATAGTATATTCCTATTCTTTTGTTGTTCTGTTAATTTACGTCCTACTCTGTTTTTGTTGTTTACGATTAGTGTATGTTTATCTAATAATTATAAGTTGGTGGAATTATATAAGGTGATGATGTAATGAAAGCAGCCTTTGGTTCTTATCCTTAAGATTGTCACGTGCCAAGTACTGTTCCATATTTGGCAGTTGGCACACGTGCTAATTGTACTTGCTGGATGATACAACTACTTTAAGTTATAAATATATTCTAAATATATCAAAATCAAAAAGTTAAAAACAATAACATTCACTACTATCTTCCTCTCCAACCACAATTAGTCAAAAACCCAATGTTTTCTTAAATTATAATACAAATAAAGTTGCTTAATTTTTAACAAATAATATTTATTCAATTTATGCAAATGCATATTCACCGAGTTCTATTATAATGATCACTCTCTCTCATGCGTTTTCGGAACAACTTGAACTTGTGGATGTAGAAGCAACTATAGAAAATGTTATCACCAGTGACTTCAATATTGAGCTTTTTGGGCCAGTCGAAAGTTGGGCTGAAATTAGGATCAGGGGGAGGGACGGACAAGAGGTTGGGCCCAAGTATTGAGATTGGGTGAGAGGAAGGGGAAGAAAAGGGTTGGGCCAGGAAGGGGTTGTTGCTTGGGTTAGGACACGTGTAGTATGAGGGATTGAGTGTATATGGAGTTGATTGATTTGAGGATGGGATGAGCACTGAATGGATCAAGATCCCCAGCAATTTTGGAAAAATTGCCAGCTAGTTTTTTTGAAAATCTCAACCATTGAAAAAATCTAATGGCTCAAAATAAAACACTCTATTTTTTTAGTGGATAGCATAGATTTCGAGGTTGAATTTCAAAATTCAAAATTTTAAGTTTATCTCTCCTATATTAAATGTGTGTTTAATTTTGAGCCATTAGATTTTTTCAATGACTGAGATTTTCAAAAAAACTGGCTAGCAATTTTCCAAAATTGCTGGGGATCTTGATCCGCACTGAATGCATCCACCGAACACTGCAACTGGGGTTGTTGATTGAGCTTGGGATCAGCAATTAATGCATCCCTCTGCTAGGGCCCTAAATTTAACCAATACCCATTGGTAATAACTATAATATTCCCTTAAGTATAGCGGTATAGGGAACTAAAAATAGTTTTATATATATTATTTTAATATAAATATTTATTTTTTTTCTCTCTTATTTTTTATTTTTTTGTCTTATATTGAAGATTGTGGGTTAAAAAAAAAAAAAAAAATTGTGTTGAAATTTTATAAAAAATGTGAGAGTGTAAGTAAGGAACTAATATTTTGTAAATAAATAATATTTTAATAATATAAAGAAATATAATGAAAGCTATTATAAAATATATTTTAATAGAAAAATAAAAAGTAATTTTGTTTCTTAAATTTTAAAAAAATAAAAAGAAAACCGTTATTAGTTGACATAAAGTATTGAAAAGTGCTGCAATAATGCTTGATGATGAAAGTAGTGGGGAGATACATAGTGGCGGGCAGGGGTGCCCAGTGTTGGGTAGGGTTTAGCGCAATAATATATATATATATTTGTAAGCAGCATAATAATGCTCAATGATAAAAGCAGTGTCGGAGATACATTAGGGCGGGCAGGGGCAGCCGCCCCTACAAAAATATTGAAATTCTTTTTTATAGAAGGTAGTTTTTTTTAGCATTTTATGCCCCAGCCCCTACTCCTTCTAGCCCCTTCTTCTCCAAGACGTCCTGCCATTTATTTCGAAGCTCTTATGGCAGAGCACGAAGAGATCCAGCATCAATATGTCATGTATCTAGGAGTTGAAGGTTTGTATGGACGGAAAATATAAGAAAATAAAAAAGAATTGTAGTGATTGGTGTACGAAAATAGGCTTTGGGTTGCAAATATAAAATATAATGGGTTGAAACTTGAAAAGAAGTTCTGCAACTCGATCGCTAGCTACCAAGAATAGTAGAAGAAGGAAGGATATAATAATAAAAGATGGGAAACAAGTGCAAATATAAAATGGGTTGATATATGGTGGAAAGCTCGAGAAGTTGAGGGGAAAAAGGCGCCAGACTGTGGATTGATGTGGCATAGATAATCAGGACCAAGACAAAGTGTTTGGATGTGTGGCAATTGTTTACAGCAGACATATGAGTGGGAATAGAGCTGTTGATTTAAAATTGATAGGCTGTAAATTAGCTTGTTACGTTCATCAAAAAACAACAACAACGATAATAATAATAATAATAATAATAATAAGCTTGTTACATTATACATGACCATTATTTTTTTAATAAAATTAGTGGGCTCCTATTGAAGTTCGGCCGAGAAATTAAGAGCAATTATGTGAATCCATAAGATCAATCCTATTATAGTTACATATAATTAAAATAAAATTAAATATTGAAAACAGTTAATTAGTTTTTTTTTTTGGAAAGAAAACAGTTAATTAGTTAATTGGGCATGTAATGCTTTCTTTGGAGTGTTTGAAATAAATTAAAGAAAGTATATTTTTACATAGTTTTTTAGGCAAATAATGTTGAGATTTAATTATTAATTTTACCTCCCGCCTCCTGCTATAAGAATATGATCCTGGCTCCGCCACTTCATGAAAGTGTTGCGGCAGATCAACTCCCTCTCTCTCTCTCTCTATATATATATATATAGCTCATCTCTGTAAGTAATTCGACTAAAATCATTTCCCGCAAAGATGTTGGCTGTGATTGTATGCCTCACGGGTTTGGTTATAGTTTGGATTACCCACTGGGTGTATAGTTGGAGTAACCCAAAATGCAATGGGAAACTGCCACCTGGTTCAATGCATGGGCTTCCCTTTTCTCGGAGAGAAAATGGAGTTCTTCGCCCCCCATTCATTCTACGATATTCCACCATTCATTAGATCGAATTGAAAGAGAATCACAAGGTACGTATACGTAAGATAACTCCAGCATCATGCCTGCAACGCTTCAAAGTTTAATCACTCACTAATTTGTGCTTATTTTTCAGGTATGGCCCATTATTTCGAACTAGCCTGCTGAGGAAAAAGGTGGTTGTATCCACGGATCCAGAAATAAACAATTACATCATCCAACAGGAAGGTAAATCTGTGTTATTATGGTACATAGAGAGTTTTGCAAACTTCGTTAGAGAAGAAAGTATTGTTAATTTCGAACAATGGAATGATTCACAAGTACCTAAAGAACTTGAGTCGACACCTTGTTGGCCCTGAAAACCTCAAGGCAAGTGTTGTTCATGAAGTGGATCAAGTCATTCGCGGACATCTGCATTCATGGGCTTCGCAAGCAACTGTGGACCTCAAAGAAGTTGCCTCAAGTGTATTTATATATTTCAGCTAGCTTTCAAATATTATAGTCTAGCTTGTAAATTTAATTTCTTCGTCGTGCAGAGCTGGAGCCTTCCTGGACTAGAGCCGGCCTAGTCGGAGCCTTGGCGGACACAACGCCTTCGTCGCTGTGTGGTCTTCTTGTCGGACACAAGTCACACAACGCTTTCGTCACTCGTCGTTGTTGCTGTGTGGTCTTCTTGAGGGAGAAGGGGAGAACGAGAGAGAGAGAGAAAAAAGATTAAAAAAATGAAAAGAAAAATAAAATATAACTTAACAGCTGCTACAATGTCTTTCAAATATGAAAGACTCCTGTAGCATCTGCAAGGAGAACTGCTAATTTGAAAGGCCTGCTGGACGACTAAAACTTGTATATTTAGCTAAAAAGTTGAAGTAGAGCCTCTGTTGGAGATGCTCTCACCCATGACTTTAGGAACGCTGTTTATTTCCAACCATCCACACCTGCTAGCAGAACTAACGGTAATTTATTCTACTTATTTCCACTTTTTTGGCCTTCTTTGTTTGATTCTGGTAAAGTATTTATTAATTTACTTCAACATCGGGACAAGTAATGATTTATCATAGTATTAATTAGAACCATGAGTTTGAACATTTATTTTGTCATTTTTACTCTCATTTTAATTAAATATTTAAGTCCACACGTGAGTGAAGATATGTTACGGTATTGATTAAATGGCTAAATTTATCTTCTTTTTTTTTGCCACCAAATTGAGAATGGTAGATGGTGGAAGCATATATATTCTTTAAGAGTATCTCCAGCAAAAGTTGCTATTTTAGCCACTCAAAATATATATTTTATTTTATTTTATCTACTAATTTTTCACTACACACTCTCGCAGAACATGTATTTTTATTCTTAATCATCTCTTCTAATTAAATATTATTTTTTTATTTTTTATCTTTTCATTTTCTTCTTTCAGCAAGAGTGGCTGCACATTTTCTTCCCCATCTCTCTCACCCGCACATGATCGTCGCAGTGGCAACACCATCCCCGCCTCCGTTCCAACACTCTCCGATGTTGGGGCATTGTGCCTCCTCGCAGACCGTGTTCAGGCTCAACCGCGAGAGCGACTCCTTCACCTGGTCGTACCTCTCCCCTTTCGGCGCTCTCTGCCTGAGCCACCCGGGCTTCTTCACACTCAGGTCTCTCCCCATGTAGGGGCCGATCTTCGTTCAATGAAAGAGAGTGGGGGTTTCCCATTTTCGTTCAATGAAAGAGAGAAAGAGCGTTTGATTGCTTGTTTGCGTGTGTGCGGAAGGCTCTGGTGCGGAAGCGGATCATTCGGTGAAAGGGCAGAGGGAGAGTTGAGGGAGAAGGGGAGAAAGAGAGAGAGAAAAGATTAAAAAAATGGAAAGGAAAGAGAAAATATAATAAAAAAACACTAACAGTTGCTACAGTGGGTTGTTTGTTAAATATGAAAGAGTGCTGTAGCAGGGAAAAATGCTACTTTAACTCATCTGCTGGAGGACCAAAACTTGTAAATTTAACTAAATAGTCAATTTAAAGCATCTGTGTTGGAGATGCTCTAAAGAGTGTTGTTTGTTTTTAAATTTTTACCGTTGGTTTGTAACAAAATTATAGTAAGAACTGCATTACCTACCTCAAGTGTTTTCATTCTTCAAGTCATTTAATTTCATTGCAGAAAGAAGTAAAGAACACGAGGCGATTCTGAGAAGCCGAGACAATGAGGAGTCTGAAATTACATGGCAAGATCGAATATAAGTCATTGACTTTCACACATAATGTATGAGTTACACTTAATGCCTTAATTTCATTCATGTTGATGAGTTGGGTCTTTAATTTTAATGACAGGTTATTAATGAAATAGTGAGGCTGGCCAATTTGATCCGGGGTTCTTCAGAAAAAAAAAAAAAAAAAGTAGTTAAAGATATCGAATTGAAAGGCAAGTTCAACAAACCTGCTAATTTGAAATTTTGGTTGACATGCTTAAATAAAATCTATTATGTCTTATATATGCATCAATGAAAAATGGGAACATGGTAAATATGGTTTAATTTGATCAGTAATGTTATTTAATAGAGGTTGTTATATATATACTATTGTTTGACAGTCGTATAGTAGTTTACTAAATCACCTGAACACTATAGTCATAATTAAGTAGATAATTAAATTCTTTAGGAAGATGGATTTTCTTAACATATAGCTAATTGATAGTGTGCATTTAATCACCACTTGAAGGTTAATTAGAGAATGTTTATTAATTCCAGCAGGTTGGACGGTTATAATTGTTCCATCGGTTCTTCACTTAAATCCAGAAGTGTATGCTGACCCGCATACATTTAACCCATGGCGATGGGAGGTAATTATTTTTCATTTATTAATTTATATTCCTCCAAACAGGGAAAGGAATTGCATGCAGGGTCTAAAGCTTTCATGGGGTTTGGTGGGGGCGTGAGACTTTGTGTAGGAGCCGACTTTGCAAAGCTTCAAATGGCCATCTTTATCCATTACTTGGTCACACAGTGCAGGTATATATATATATATGAACGTACACCACAAGGAAATCATGCATCCTGCTTTTTATTTCCTTAAAAATAGTTTATTTAATTATTTAATTAATATATATATCAGGTGGAAAGTAATTGGTGGAGGGGAAGTGATTCGAAATCCTGGTTTGGTGTTCCCGAACGGACTACAGATTGAAATCTCCGAAAAAGACAAGTGATTATGAGAACTGAGAAGCTTCAATGCTGCATATATTATTTGAGACATCCCATGTCAAAGTCTGTAGTCCATCGCCGATAATTTGGTGTTAATGCCTAAAAAAATCGATGGTGAAAAAAATCGGTGGTGAAGGTCATAATAATTTTATTTTTTCTTAAATCATATTCTACTTAAAACTGAGAGAACACTAGAAAGAGAACCCGTAGTATTTTTCATATATATATATATATATATATATAGAAAAAAAATAGCTATTTCATAATGTGATAATAAAAATTACTATGGATGAAATAAAAACTCATGGGACAACAAAACGACAACGTCCAGTACATCGAGCAACTCGTATAACATCCCGCACGTGCCAGACTCATTTCCTTCCGCTCAGGCTGGACAGCAAGAGCAAAAGAACAAAGACGGTGAGCGACTGAGACAGAGAGAGAGAGCACTTAAACTCCCAACCTTTTGCAGAAAAAACCCTAACCCTAACCCTAACCCTAATTCCTAAACCCATCAATCACGCCCGGCATGGAACCTGAGGATGAGATCCACGCAAACGGCGGCGTGGAAGACGAGGAGGGGAGCATGAGCCGGAGCAGCAGGCCGATCATAAGCAGCGGCGAGCAGTTGGATGTGGAGGCCTACGCGAGCCTCTACCAGGGTCGCACGAAGATCATGCGGCTCCTCTTCATCGCGGACCACTGTGAGGGCCACCCGGCAATGCGCGTGGAGGCTCTGCGCATGGCCTACGACGAGATCAAGAAGGGCGAGAACACCCAGCTCTTCCGCGAGGTCGTCCAGAAGATCGAAGGCAAGCTCGGGCCCGACTATGGGATGGACTCCACCTGGTGCGACACGGTCGACCGCAGGGCGGAGCTGAAGAAGGAGAAGCTTGAGAACGAGCTCAATGCCTATAGGGTATGTAATTCCATTCTTTTATGTGTTAGTCCTCATATTGAATTGTATGAATACGAATTTGTTTGTGTATGGATGTGCTATAAGTGGAGATATTGTTCTCTGTGTATGTGTAACCACGGAATTTTTATTGGGGTTTAGATAAAGCTGAAGAGTAAAACTTGTATGTACAGGGTTTTAATACGATTGACTTTTGAATGGGTTTTAATTTTTTTTTTTAATCACAATTTAGCTTATGGTGTATTTGTTTTCATGTTCTACCGGTTTTTCCTTGCATATGTTTCTTGGTGATAGGTGTATAGAAAATGAAGGGATATGAGGTTTTCAACTTATATTAGTGAAGGATGTGGTGTCGTTGTAAAGTATTTTCTGGTATGGTTGAAGTGCGGTTGTCTGGAAACATGTAGTCCTGATGTATTTGTTTTTCGTAGTGTAATACGTGGTTACTAACTTTTGTAAAGAGCTTGTTAAATGCTGAGTGGAAGTGCCTTTAGGTCAGAATAAGGTAATTTTTAAAAGCTGCAATTTCAATGCATACAAGTATGGGCTTTTCCTTTATATATATATGAAACAGTCTAAAAATTTATACATTGTTCGTCTAGTAATCTTTATGGTATGCATTCCATAGGGGTGTGTTCTTACTTTATGCTTTACTTGTTGCCAATAAGTTAAACAATGTGAGATGATTTTATCTGAACCTTAGATTTTCATCTTTTCAAACTTGAGAAAGAAAAACCATAAGCACCCATTAAGCTCTGGATATACAAATGTTAGGCTTAGTTGAACTAAGCGTATTAAGAACCATGTTTGTGGCTTTCCTTCATTTGAGATGGCTTTGAAGCTTGCCGCTGTCCCAATGCTGCTGTGCTCGACTCTCGTGGCCACCAAGCTTTGCCACCAGAGAGAAGAGAGAGAGGGAGAAGGAGCTGAGAGAGAGAGAGTGGCAGCATGTGAATAATAATAATAAAAAAATGTTTGGAAAAGGTTGGTACTGTAGCTCCTTTTTATTTTAGCATAAGGATGCATAATTAGGTGTGGGGTAGTTTTGGGGGGTTCTATCTAAGTTGTAGATAGAATGGAAGAATGCATAGGCGGATGTGAATGCTCTTACCCATGGACTAGTCTTTCTGTTTTGTTCAAACGTCATAATCTAAGATCAATTTGCTGCTAATTTCTTCTATTGTCCCAAAGTATCCCTTTCCCTGACCTCTCATTCCTCCTTCATTTACTTTCGTTGCAGACAAATTTGATCAAAGAAAGCATAAGAATGGGATACAATGATTTTGGAGATTTTTATTATGCTCATGGTGCACTTGGGGACGCTTTTAAAAATTATGTCCGCACTCGTGATTATTGCACTACATCGAAACATATCATCCATATGTGTATGAGTGCAATTCTGGTCAGCATTGAGATGGGTCAATTCACTCATGTGACAAGCTATGTCAGTAAAGCAGAACAATCACCGGAAGCCCTTGACCCAATTACAGCTGCAAAACTACGTTGTGCTGCAGGATTGGCTCACTTGGAGGCTAAGAAATACAAGCTCGCTGCCCGTAAGGTTTGTTGGCTCATTTACTGTTTCGCCATTAAATTTAAATGGTGCGTGTTTTGACTTGTAGCTTTGTGCTTTAATAAAGATCTTACTGATTTTGAAAACTGTACTGTATGTATTTTAGTAAGTAGGCGTGCTGTAGTTGTTATAGTTAATGTTGACATCGTCTACTATTATAGAATATCATGCATTACTTGATTTCTGGAAACTCTCTGTTAGGGAAGGAAAGAGGAATTTAACCAAAGCAACTTCCTAAAAATCTGCACAACTTGGTGCGTGTTTGGTAAAGTGTTTTGGGTTTTGAAAAGAGTTTTTGAAAATAACCCCAAGGGGTTGGCTTAGTGGTTGGGTAGCCTGGGACTTTGAGTATGCCCCTCAAGGTCTTAGGTTCGAAACCCACTAAGTGTTGCTTCTTAAGGCCATCGGATTTGGGGTTCACCCCTTGAATTAACCGAGGTGCACTCGCAGGAAACTCCTTGCTGAGGGCTTGTGTACCCTCGGGATTAGTCGGAGCAAAGCTCTGAATACCCGGTACCAAATCAAAAAAAAGTTTTTGAAAATGTGAAAATTGAGAAGTGTTTTCAGTAGGGGGGAACATTTTAAAAGTGTTGTATGTGGGATTCACAAAAGAAACTTCATTTGGTAAAGTTTTTATAAAGCAAAAATCTGATAATTTTCTTCAAAAAATTTTTTTGATAAGTTTTTGTCTTCAAAAAATTAAAAGAAACAAAAGCAAAAAATCAAGGGTAGCACATGGCCACCCCCTCTCCTTTTGCTGGGATGACTTTTTTTAACAAAACATAATTTTTTTTAAAAATTGTTTTATTTTATTAACAAGTTAGCCTTAATGCTTGAAAAAATTAACAAACAATGCTATATAAATCCAGGAAGGCTTCCTCAAGGGCCATCTCTCCACACCACACATCATCCCATAATATGATCTTAGAACCATCTCTCAACTCAAATCTGGTATGGCTAGAAAACATCCTCCAACCCTTCCTAATATTCTTCCATGGTCCCGCCCCATACGGCCTTGTTGTCATCCAGAACTTTATGTTTGAAAAACTGCACTTATAGTTTGCTTACGTGTATGAATGCTTCATCATCCCCTCAAAAATTGTGAACTTTTCAATAGTGCATAGAAAGTTGCATTTTGTTGATTCTTTCTTCATTCGTTTTCTTTTTTTAGTTTAAGAGTTGAAAAAACTTTGTTGATAGGAGAAACTGTTTCTGTTTTAGTGCTATTTAGTATACCTTGGAATTTCCGTTAACTTGTTGTCCTAGGTTAAGGATATTCATTTTTTCACTACATGACCCTGTTTTGGATCATATGATAAAAAAGAATAAAGTGGATGTGGGTAGGTCTGGGTTTTAATCATGCCAATAGGGTTAAAAAAAGGCAAAAAGGAAAAGCAAGAAAAATGTTCATTCTTTTGCTTGAACTCAATTGCTCAGTCATTTTGATGAAACGGCCTGTGCCTTTCTGCTCTCTATTGTTTTTGTGACTTGAAAATCTGTATTCAAAATGATATTGAGGTTGTGTCTAATCATTGTAATTTATACCTTACAAAAAGATCATAAAAATCTTTCATTTTATCTTGAATGTGGCATTTGTTATCTTTTGTATGTTTGCAGTTCTTGGAAACAGGTCCTGAATTGGGAAGTCACTACAATGATGTCATTGCACCTCAAGATGTTGCAACATATGGCGGACTTTGTGCACTTGCAAGTTTTGACAGGACAGAACTCAAGGTATCTATTCTGTTTCTTCTTTTCTTTTCTTTTCTTTTTTTTGCCATTATTATTGTTTTCAAGTGACATAATGAAAGTCCAACTATTTCTGATTAAATGCTTTCTTCTGCCAGAACAAAGTTATAGACAACGTGCACTTCCGGAATTTTTTAGAGTTAGTACCTGAAGTAAGGGAGCTTATTAATGATTTCTACTCAAGGTAACTTGATATGTTTGAACATCGGGCATGTGGCACTATGCTATATATGGGATAGATTGTATGAAGGATTAGAATGAAAAAATATATATATAGATTGCAGACTTAGAAGATTGGTTTTTGCACGTTAATAAAATTTGCTACACGTAATATTTGTTTCCTAGAGTTGCAATGGTTGAAAGATCAATTATCAACCCACCTCATCCTGGACCATCTTCTTTTTATTTAGTTTTATTTTATTTTATTTTTCCTTTTATTGCAGCCATTATGCCTCATGCCTGGATTACCTGGGAAATCTCAAAGCAAATCTGCTGCTTGACATCCATTTGCATGACCATGTTGAGACGCTATATGATCAAATCCGTAACAAAGCCCTCATCCAGTATACACACCCATTTGTCTCTGTTGATATGCGAATGATGGCTAATGCCTTCAAAACAAGCATTGCAGGGCTAGAGAAGGAACTTGAAGCTTTGATTACAGAAAATCAAATACAGGTTTTGTTTGGATTATCTTGCTTGACCCTGGTTGTAACTAATGACAAACGTCTGAAAACTGAAAAAGTTCTACACTTGGTGATCTGGCTTACCTGTTCTCTCAGTTTTTGACCAGAAATAAGTACAGTATTTATATATGAAGAGTAATTTAAACAACCCCAAGTGGCATCAAACTACTTAAAAGAATTCGGCCCTGGATGCTGTGAAACCTATTCAAATTCAACCCTTAAACATCAGATATTGTATCCTGTCCTAATCAAATCTATCATGTCCATGCAGGCTCGGATTGATTCACACAACAAAATTCTGTATGCACGTCATGCAGATCAAAGAAATGCAACGTTCCAGCGAGTGTTACAGACTGGCAATGAATTTGATCGTGATGTTAGGTCAATGCTGCTGAGAGCAGATCTTATTAAGCATGAATACAATCATAGAGCGAGGAAACTCTGAAGAAATTTTAGTATGACCAAGCTTTTTCTCTTTTTTTTCATGCAATTGAGCTTGGTCCTTTGGTATGGCGAGGTGGGTTGGTTCTAAACGCCTAAAACAAGACGCTGTCTGTGGTGATGGTGGTGGTGGTGGTTTGCATTTTCGGGATACAAAAGTATGGCAGCAATTAACTTAATATAAATGGTTACTATTTTGTACATGTTCGGATTTATATAATCAGTTGCTGTTTAATTCTTCATTTTTACTTGGTTTCTTTTTATTTCCTTTTGGTTGGAATGTCTCTTTCAAATTATTTTATTTTTTTTAATAATTATTCTAGAAACCCCTTGATGTGATCTGATTGGATGCACATATGTATCCAGAAATCTGTCTTGGAATTTCTTCTTTTTTATAATGTAGCAATTTTCTCTTATCAGTTCTTTGAGTGCCCTTCCTGTTTCGAAGGAGTGATCGAAGGACTACTCCTTCCTATCCAACGGGCCCAAAAAACTCCTGTTTCGCTTTCTTGATGTGACGTTTAATTAATGCCTTTTTGCTAATATTATTATTTACGGTGTTATTGAAAACCGAAGGCTTTATAGTTTATATGCTGCACTGTCAAGAAACATTATTGATATGAACACCTGAGTCACCTGACCATCAATTAGACTTAAAAAGAATCCTGAATCGAAGTTGGTCAAAATTAGCTCAAGTGCTACTTTCATGGATTGAGATTGGTACATTCTGTGAGACTTTTGAGCAAGTGCTAAAGCAATTTAAAATCTGTCAAAAAGAAAAAGACGAAAAATCCAAATTTTTTTTTGCTCCCTAAAAAATACTACCTCGGTGTGTTTAACGTGGAATTGTGGATTGTGACCAACCCATGAACCCAAGCTTGGTAAGATGGTCGAGCTACTTCAATTTTCCTCCATTTTTGTCGTATTTGGCAAAATCCAATGCTGGACTCAACCATTAATCAGCCACACATTCTCATTCCTTCCTTTGCCTTTAAACCCTTAATTAGCAAGTAAACATATGCAAATCAATGATCAAACTTTATCGTCACACAGCATCAAACACAAAGCGTATTGCTAATTCCCCGTCCCCATCACTTCACAAATCACAGCCGTCCATCACATGCAGCACGCTCGACGGCTCGAAGCTTTCTTTCACCCGAATGATCCTTCACAGGAACCACAGCCTTGTGAATCTAATCCTGCACCCACCGACTTCATAAAATCCACTGCTTCTCACAAGCAACAGTCCACTCAGAGGGTACTGTGTGTGTGTGGGTGAGCATCTATACACACCAAAACAGAGAGTCATCTAAATCCAACAAAACGTTACAATCCCACATAAAAAAATAACTCAGACCCACAAATGCCCATTTGATCAGATCCAAGAATAGAGAAATGGGTCACCTGAATTTGCCCACATCGAAACGAAGCCCTCGGCAATGGAGGCTCTTGGACCTCGTCTCCGCGGCGTTCTTCGGCTTGGTCTTCCTCTTCTTCCTGCTCGTTTTCACGCCCCTCGGCGACTCGCTTGCCGCCTCGGGCCGCCAGGCGCTCCTCGTCTCCACCGCCGATCCGCGCCAGCGGCAGCGCCTCGTGGCGCTTCTGGAACTCGGGACCCAGTCGGCCACCGTGGATGCTTGCCCCGTCGAGTCCGTGGACCACATGCCCTGCGAGGACCCCAGGCGGAACAGCCAGCTGAGCAGGGAAATGAACTTCTACAGAGAGCGGCATTGCCCCCTGCCGGAGGAGACACCGCTCTGTCTGATCCCACAGCCCGATGGATACAAGATTCCGGTGCAGTGGCCCGAGAGCTTGCACAAGGTAACTGGGCTTGTTTGACACTGTTTGGTTGCTGAGAAAGTTGAAAGAAAAATGGTGTCTTGGTGTCGGTGTTTGTTGGGATTTGGGAGTTTATTGTTATTTTGATCTAGGGGTTCAATTTTAGGTAGTTAAGGTAGTATGCTGGAGATTAGTTAGCTTATATTTGTTTCTGTTTTATAAGGTTAGTTCACACTCCTTTTATTTTGTTAGGTTTTACAAACAGCCACCTTGTTAAAACGAGCCAGAGATAAAATTTGTTTTCTTTTAGTTTTTGGTATTATTATCTCAGTTTGATGTAACTCGGGTTCTTTTGTTTTAAAATTCATGGTGCAGAATTTTCTTTTAAAGGAATTTTGTGATGTTTTATGAACACGTGATAATGTGCAACTTCATGATAGGGCCGATAGGCCATGAAGCCACCAAGCGTAGGGTCATACCCTATGTTTAATTTTTTGCTCAAGGAGAAAGAGGTGCTCTGTAAACTTTGATATCGAATCATTAATAAATGCTCCATAAACTATAAAATTCGATCATTGAGATTCTCACTTGAATTGTTGTTTTTAATAGGCTGTAAAAATCTAGCCGCCCCAAGGCTTAAATAGCAGTGCATGACAATAACTGAAAGAACTTCCTTCTAAATAACTACTATGAAGATGAATCTCAATTAGATATTGTAGCATGCTGTGAACTTGCTTAGTACTGCTCTTCCTCTACTCCCTCTCCCTTCCTGGGGGGCTTGGTACTGCTGCATGCGACCATGTTGATTATTTAGAAGTAAGTTTGGTGAAGCTCATGCATGGTTCTTATGTTGTTAATGTTCTTAAATTTGAAATTCAATCTTCAACTTGGATAGTAGTGGCTGCTGAAGGACAAAGTAGCCAAACTTGGATTGCTCCCAAGTAACAAAGTATCTTGC
Organism: Carpinus fangiana; assembly: GCA_006937295.1. NCBI lineage: Eukaryota > Viridiplantae > Streptophyta > Magnoliopsida > Fagales > Betulaceae > Carpinus > Carpinus fangiana. The sequence continues at coordinate 58,367,957 of CM017321.1, forward strand.
TAGAAAATCACATCTTATGTGAAGTACACCTGTGCTTGGTTTTCTTCTTGGCAAAAATCAAATTCAAAAAAGAATTTGTCTGCTTTAGTGTTCAAGAAATCACTATAAGAACATCCAATCCATATTGTTTCAGATGCAGAGTGAATGTTATATGATGACATGATTTATCAGAAATTCATTTGTTGTCTATCCATTTATTCTGAAGTATTGTTATGTTAATGCGCAGATATGGCACAGCAACATGCCACACAATAAAATTGCGGACAGGAAAGGTCATCAGGGATGGATGAAACGGGAAGGACCACACTTCATTTTCCCTGGTGGTGGCACAATGTTTCCTGATGGTGCAATACAGTATATCGAAAAGCTTGGACAATACATCCCTATTAGTGGCGGCACTCTCAGGACTGCTCTTGATATGGGTTGTGGGGTAGGAGCTGTTTTCCTGGATCTCTCTGAGACCTTTCTAGGTTTTATGCTTTTCAACATCATGAAATATAGTCCTCTTTCAGGTGGCCAGTTTCGGGGGATATCTGCTAGCTGAAGACATTTTAACCGTGTCGTTTGCTCCAAGAGATTCACATAAATCCCAGATACAATTTGCACTGGAGAGAGGGATTCCGGCTTTTGTTGCTATGCTTGGAACTCGCAGACTCCCTTTTCCTGGATTCTCATTTGATTTGGTTCACTGTTCTCGATGTTTAATCCCTTTTACTGCTTACAGTGAGTTCTTTGTCACATGTGGCCTCTCCTATGTTACACCACTACTGCTACTTTTATTTTCATCATTACAAAAATCTGGCTTTGCAGATGCAACATATTTCATCGAAGTGGATCGGTTGCTTCGACCAGGAGGATATCTGGTCATATCTGGTCCCCCTGTACAATGGCCTGGTCAAGACAAGGAATGGGCAGATCTGCAGGGTGTGGCTAGAGCATTGTGTTATGAACTTATTGCTGTGGATGGAAACACTGTTATCTGGAAAAAGCCTGCAGGAGATTCATGTCTCCCCAACCAAAATGAATTTGGTCTAGAGTTGTGTGATGAATCAGATGACCCAAGTTATGCATGGTAACTGTTCTTGGAACAATTTCTCAGTTTTGAAGGATTTATTTTAGCACAAAAATGGAGAAGGGGGTGTTAGAGGTTTATTTGTTGTCATTCCATACACCTGCTGTGATCATGTCTCAGGGATTTGTCTTTTGCTTACCTCATAAACAGTACTGCTATTAACAAGGTCTGAATGAATGCAAAGATTTGGTGCAAATTCTGAAAAAGTCGGCTCAAATGTTTTGCAGGTACTTCAAATTAAAAAAATGTGTAAGTAGGACCTCTTCTGTCAAGGGAGAACTTGCTGTTGCAATGATTCCAAAGTGGCCAGACAGGCTAACTAAAGTTCCTTCAAGAGCCACACTCATGAAAAATGGCATTGATGTATTTGAGGCTGACACTCGGCGGTGGGCAAGAAGAGCTGCTTACTACAAAAACTCATTAAATGTAAAGCTTGGAACCTCAGCTATACGTAACATCATGGACATGAATGCATTTTTTGGAGGCTTTGCGGCAGCACTAAAATCTGACCCTGTGTGGGTAATGAATGTGGTTCCTGTTCGCAAGATCTCTACTTTGTCAGTAATTTATGACAGAGGCCTTATTGGAGTCTACCATGATTGGTGAGTTTTCTTAGTGTGTCTTGCTCGTCTCTTGAAAAGAAATCTCTATAGGACCATCTCAAATGGTGTTGATCAATTCACATGAATTGTTTGTGTTACTCTTGAAGTTACCATCATAGGACTCGTATCTTCCTTAGAAGTGCACATCAATTCAATAATTAAAATTTTCACTATCAATTTTGAGTATGTACATGTTAAAATGTACTCATTGCTATTTTTCTAAGTGGTACACTAAGATCCCTCTTGTTTTTTTATATCAGAGTTGATAGAATTGGTATCCTGTAAGATTCCTTCTTGCCTTTATGGGCTCTGTGCCTGTTAATTAACCATAGATTTTCACCACTATTAACATATTTTATTTTGCCAGTATATCTTTGTCAAAAAAATTTCTCAAGTTTGTTTCCATTTGAATTACCTTAATAGAAAACAACATATCTGCTCTGTTTTTCACTTCTAACAGCTCAGATTCCCTTTACCTAATTATGACGAAATTTATTAGTAGGCCCACAAAATCTTTTCCTTTAATTATAATTATGATGAAATTGATATTCACACGCGCGCACACTAAATCTCAATCCATTTTTTTACTTGGATTTGGATTCATTACTTCTTGGTTTTACTAGAACTATAATGGCTTTCTGGATAACTCTTATGGATGAAATAATGTATTAATGGTTCCAGGTGTGAGCCTTTCTCAACATATCCTAGGACCTATGATATGATTCATGTATCTGGGATTGAATCGCTCATTAGAGATTCAGGTTCAGGGAAGAGCAGGTATTTCTACTTTGTAACCTCATCCTTCGTTGCTATTTTCTGTTCCCTGAATTTTCCTGGCTTCTTTGAAATTTTTTAATGAATGTGGCAATATGAAGAATTTTTCCTGGTATTGAAAAATTATAATTTATATCTTAGAAAGGCAGTCACTATACTGATGATCTTTCTGTAAGTAAAGAGCATCTAAGACAACAGTTAGTTGAAATAGAAGAACTGGTATTTACTGCTTCATTACAAAATTGATGTGCTTTATTAAAATTATAGTATGGTATGCATGTCATTAGCATTGCCTTGGGCATATCATTTTTCTGCATGTTATTTATGTCTATGGAGTGGTAATAGTGTCATACCTTGTTAAAAGATCTGTGTTTAATTCTTTAATAAAAACTGAAAGTTAATATCCTCCATGGGCTATCTACTGGGCTGTGTCCTATGAAGAGTTTGCGTGTGCATAACATGACACATATAATCTAACTTATGTTTGAGCCACCTTGCCACTTAAATATTATTCGGTGTCTATAAGCTTTTTTTCTGAAGTTGCTAGTTCCTGCAATGTATATGCATGTTGGTTTCTAACAGCCGTATCCATACAAGTGAGATGTGCTATCTCTTCAAACCTAAAGAGATGCTAACATCTGTTTGGCCATAGAATTTGATAGATTCGATGATCTGTTATTGAAGTGCCTATATGCTCATTGCTTTGAAATTCATTGCAGGTGTAACCTTGTGGATTTGATGGCGGAGATGGATCGAATTTTGCGTCCGGAGGGAACAGTTGTCATTAGAGATTCTCCTGAAGTAATTGATAAAGTAGCTCGCCTAGCTCGGGCTGTGAAATGGACGGCTACCATACATGAGAAAGAACCTGAATCACACGGGAGAGAGAAAATACTTGTTGCAATTAAAAACTTTTGGAGTCTGTCTTCGACATCCCACTGACATATAATGTTATGTAGGTATTTTCTTGTTTCCCTTTTTATAAATCCTTTTCTCAAAGGCAAGATGCCATCTCAATGCATCAAAAGGATGCAGTTTTCTTTCTTGTTCCTCATCTTGTATGTTTATATTAGGAGATAGGAGAGTTAGAATGGGAAATATAAGAGGATGGAAAGACGTGCAGTTTTATGTGACAATACACATGCTGGTGATGGTGGGAATTTGTATCCATTTACTTGTCTCCGTTCATTTGTAATCTGATAGTGGCTATTTATCATCGCTGATTTGATGATTCTGCATTGTTCTCTCTCCTTATTGGCAATTGGCATTCTCTTCTATGTACTCCTAATCTCTTTTTTAAGTTTTTCCATTCGACTTGATTGGCCACTTGGTGTAACAGTGGAGTGGGTGTATATCCTTGATTGGCCACTTGGTGTAACAGTGGAGTCCCCTTATCTCACACCACCTTCAATTGTATATATGGGACCAAATCATTTTGTAATTGCCAGATTATTTCTAGAAGGGGTTAGTTGCCCCTAATTGTGCAACTCATAGAACTTGCATCTTGTTTAATATTTAATTATTTAATTACGATTCCTTTACAATGCCATAACAAATGTAGATGACTTTCTTTTCTTTTATATATGTATATATATATATATATTTTCTTCTGTGGCTTCAAACTTGTCAAACAAACAAGAGCACAAGTAGAGAGAGAGTCAAACTTCGTAGTTTTCAAAGTGCTATTGTCATACTCAAAAGGCATGCAAGATTCTAGGTGGGTTAAGCTTGTCAAACAATCAATGTTTCTTTAAAGTTCAAACTTCATAGTTTTCAAACTCATATCTAAGAAACTAGCTAGCTATTGCGTGGTGTAGATAAAAGCGAAGGTCACTAATTTGAATCTTATAAGCAAAAAGTTAGGCCTTTTTTAACAAACCTTCCGCCAAAAGTCAATTGCACTTTTAAATCAATTTTTAATGATATATTTATTTAATTTTTACATATGTGAAATATATGTAATTATAGTTATCTAAGAAGATTATGAAAACAATAATTCAATTGGCACATTTGAACTCTAAATGAGATCATGTCAAGGTAGCTTAGTCGATCTACAAATAGACCCTTGCCTAAAATGTTTTTTTTTTATTATCATCCTAATAACTGAAACCAAATTTGAAGAACATATTTACAAAAAAAGACATTGTCAACTGTATCTTTTAATCTTCTTCTAAGTAAATCAAAATTTTGACTCGGTCACGATAATATCGAGATTAGGTAGAATCGAGATAAAGTTGTCAAGTGTAGAGCCATGCAATTTGAGGCCCCATGGGGCCCCCACCTATGCAATTCAATGAATTGAATTCATTGATGAAGAGAGCAGGGGACCCTAATAGTAAGAGGTAGAGCTGGTGCCTGCAGCCATGTTAACCAAACTCAAAGAGTAATAACTCCTGTAGTTGGCTGGTTTGCTCAAGTATGGCACAACCAGCATCCCCTGAATTGTAGCTACCCAAATGTTTTACTTGATACCTGATGGGCTTTTTACTCCATTTTGTACTCGGAAATTATAAATTATGAAAGTGATAAAGTTACTGTGACTCTAATTCATTACTCATCCCAACTTATTACCATGTTTGGTGATTAAGGCTCCCTGTAAAAAGTTCTTTTTTTTTTTTTTTTTGGTCAGAAAATATTTTCAACCAAATTATTATTATTTAAAAAAAAAAATGTATTGAAAATAATTTTGAGAGAATATTTTTTTAGCGTTTAGCTTGTACGATAATTGTAAATGAACAACGGCGAAAAATGGTCGGTGACAAAAAAAAGAAGAAGAAAAGCCATTTTCATCATTCTACGACACTTACCCCAGAAAAATGAAGTTTGAAAGAGCTCATGTGTTCAAACTCAAAGAGACTCCGGTCTTATCAATTTTGTAGGTGTGAAACCTTCAAGCAAAATGGATTGCAAAAGTTCAACTTCAAAGACTCTGACAAAATAAATAAAATCTAGACCATAAAATAATTCATCGCCGGGTTGTTAAATGCAACAGCTAAGGCAATGGTGTAGTGGGCCTGGTGGGCCTTGGTCTAAGTTGAAATAGTGTAAAATAGTCTCTCTCTCTCTCTCACTCTCACAACCTGGAGGAAATAGTCATGAAATAGTACCTCCTTGAATGGATAGAACGTTGAAGATCTGAATGGAGTCCCGTTCTCAAATTGAGGGTGATGGGTCATGTTGAGGGGGGGAGAGGGAGGGTGTGGGTCTATGGATGGCAACATAACCCTTACCCACCTCCGTTGCCTTTACAATAACTCTTTTATGGGACTTTTATTTGCCGTTGAATTTTCAAACCCAATTCGGATTTATTTATTTTGATTTTGACCATCATTTTTAAGAGCTATATATGTTGTTTGCACACAAGGGAACATTATGTGTAAAGCCCGCTAAAGACGAGATTAAGAGATGACTTGATGGATTCGTAATGCGAGTGATTCACGGGAATTAATGGACATAAGTCTTGTTTCCTTCGTACCATGGAGACGGAAACCCTTTGTCCTCTCATCCCCTTTACCACTCCCTCCGGTGGTGGGCTTTTAAGAGGGTAATTAGATGGCCAAAAGAAATCTATAACACTTTTTATTTTTTTTATTTTTAGGTAATGATTAATCTTAGTCGGTCCATTATTGGGTGAATCGAGTCAATGTAGTTGATTGGTAAGGGTGAAAAGAGAAACAAAAAGGAAAGATATATAAAGAAGTGAGCTGGACTTCCTATTGGTGTCGACAATTGAAGACAGCGGTAGGCCGGTAGCTAGATTCAATCATAGATGTCTAATGTTACAGTTTTTGAGTGGTCGCTATGTGGTAAATTATGGTTCTTGTGTTCCTAGTTTGATGCCCTAATGCAAGGAAAATAGGATCCTTAACCATTTTACGGTCTAAATTTTGTTATATATATTTGACATATCTACGCAAGGAAATGGGGAGAAGGATTCGAGCTACTGACATTCGCTTCATGAAGCGTAGTTCATAGCCGATTTAACTACCCCTTTAAAAACTTGTTATATTATATTTAACAGTATTTATAGCGCCACATCATTTAAATGACGTGACAACATATTTATCATGTGACAAAAATTAAAAAGAGTAACAGCCGTCTTTCATGTCAAATTTGCAGCAAGTTCTAGTTAGTTTTTCTAAAATCTTAATTCATTCACAGCAGCTTTCTAGTTTGGGGTTTAGGCAAACAGTAACCTTTCAAGATTCAACCGGGATTTCTACTGCACCATTAGAGTTGATAGTTTACATTATCACAAGAAAAAAAAATAAAAAAAAAATTATAGCATATATAAATTCTTTAATTAATTCAATCAATAGAAGCAATTTATACTTTTCATATATATTTCATTGAAGCTATTCGGCAAATAATTGAACTCCAAATCATTAGCTGCTTATATTGCAAGTACGAAAAAAGTGACTGAAACTTTATATATATGCCAAACAATTTCAGCAAATCAATGCTTGATATAAATTTGTTTAGTTGGTGATCAATAAAGATTTTTTATGGTGCATGGGTCATTCATAGTCGATGATCGATGAGGCATTCAAGTTTTCATTGATTAAAATTAGTTCCTCCCCCCAACCCCCCCCAAAAAAGAAAAAAAAAAGTTCATAATAATTTCTATGAATCCAATTCCTATGGAAATGAAATTTGTTTGTAATATTATTGATTTAAACTTTAAAGATAAGGAAATGATTTTATATTAGTTAGATTAGTTTTTATTTATATGATCAGTCAATTAAGTTTGCAGAATATATAATATAGGTACCCAATACGATGATATATTTATTTAACTAATTAACCTTGAAAAACTATGTTTTTTGTTTTTATCATTGTAAATATTGTAATAATTAATGTGATAAATAATTATATATACCCTTCAACTTTCCGGCAGAAAAAACCAATCATAAATATTGTCTTCAGGATATATAGTCATGCATATATATTAATAGTTTCTGAATATTCTCATAATTTCTGAATTACAATGACGCAGTTTAATTAATTAAGATACTACTGACATGAGCCATAAAAATTAATTTATGACTAATATTTCTAGTACCATAGCATAATTAATTTATTTTAAATATACTAGAACCATAATATAAAATATAATTAAAGAAGAAAGAAAATGACGAGGAGCCAAAACCCGATAGCTAATGATATAGTGAAATGTCTGTGTAACAAAAGAAAAGTGGGTTCAAATTAATAAAATTATGTTAATGGACATAAATTTTCTCCAATAACTTAGACTAAATCTAATGTGTCTTTTAAATATTTATAGATACTTGACACTATGAATAAAAAAATAAAAAAAGAGATACTTGACACTGTTTTACATGGGTTTGAGGACATTTCCTCCTGAATACCACAACCAACATTTTTTATGCGAATTAACTATTAGTTACGGTAATTAATAAATGTGCATAAACAATCAGATAATATCCTTTCCATTTCAGTAAAATGATCCTCTTCAGTCTTCACTGGGTATTGTGAAACGGATCCAGCTTTTATGCTGTAGTTTTACATGATGTTAAAAAATTAAAGGATGAAGATTTAATTAAAGTAATTGAATAACACAAATCTCTCTTAATAAATACCAATTTTTTATTTCATCCATCACTTCATCTATTTATTGGTATTTATTATAATAGATTTGAATCCTTCAATTGATTTAATTAAATCCTAACTCTTCAATTTTTTAATTATATGTATGCTGTAGTTTTAACTGCAACTTGTGAAATGACTTGGAGACTTAAACCTACATTATAGTGCTTTTAAGTCATTATTTCTTTATGAATTTTCTTCAAATATATATATATATATATAATGGAACACAACAATTTTATCGCTATGAAAATTAATAATCATCCAATAATTGACAATTTAATTAAAGAAAGCTTATAGTAATTTACACCACTAATTTGATTGGGAGTATTAATATGCATGACGAAGCATGTTTGTATTTAGTAGACTAGTTAGCAGGCCGGTGACAACTCTTTTAATTCATCCAGATTTAAAATATATTTTTTAATTAATTGAAGGTTTTTTTTTTTTTTTTTTGGACATGTCCGCACAAGAGGGAGAATGAGAATTCGAACTAATTACCTATTTAATTGAAGGTATTAATATGTTACATATATCATAATTAACACTATTTACCTATTTAAGGTGTCTCACACAATGATTTATGAAGCTAACTATGGAGAAGAAAATTTGATAGAGGTAGTACACAAGAGACTTAATTTAAGATCTTTCAATTATTCTTAACTGAAATGAGCTCATGAAGTCATGACAACCTTTAAATGAACCAGTCCATTCGACAATCTTCTTGTTTTGACTCGATTTGCAACTGCAAATATATAACTTTCTTGCGACTATAAAAACTTGCTTCATTATTAAGTGGCATATACCTGACTAGTGACTTATTTGACGAAACTTGATTAAAGCTCGTATACACATGTTTTATATGCGTGTGCTTACATGTACTAACTTCATAATTTAACCAACTAACTAACTACGTAAGCATAATTATGATTATATATATATATATAGGAAGCTCATGAAGAATACTGTGAATATGTGTGTGCGCGTTGCTCGCTCTTGTCAGCTCAAGCTTACCGATGAAAATTTAGTAAAAGCAATTTTCACAAACTTGGGCCCAAACTTGGCTCAGATCACATATTCAAAATTGAATAAACTAGTTAAAGTTTAAGTTGAGTCAGGCTTGTCCAGTACTTAATTCAGCACGAATGACATTCTCAATAAGCTCGAGCTTAAATAAGCTTTCAATAAACTAATTATAAACTTGAACATACATTTTATAGTTCGACTTTAATAACCATAATCGTAAACAAGACAATCCTAAAACCTTAAAGATCAATTTGACTCAATTACAACCCTAACTAGAGACCCAACAATATTATTTTACATGAATATTAATTAATTCCAATTTCACGTCATATATAATATATTAACTTCCAGTATGGGACGTATTTGACTACGTTTTCGGTCATTGATTAATTATGTTCATAGATAAATATGAAGATCTTTCTATTGCACTTTTAAAAACAATTGCCGCTTGAATGTAAATTTAAACTTGGTATACTGAGCCATTTGGGATCTATTCCTAACAAATTTGTTTTTATTTAATTTTTATGAAAAAAGTTTACGTACTCCTCAATCTATTGTTTTTAGATTGCATCAAATACATAAAACACTCCTCCTCCTCAAAATATAAAATAATTTTCACTTTTATATACATAAAAGAAAAAACAAAAGATCGACAAAAATACAATTGATCAGACACGTAAAACTTAAAAAAACATAAAAATTGAAAACTTAAAGAGCAGACCTATAATAACAAAAGACTTTAGATCCGTTGGCGTGTCATTACATTAGAGTGTTGAAATAGACGTTGATGTCTCAAATGACGGTTAATTTTCAGTGTAAAATGACAGACAAATCTATTTTATCTTAATCAAAACCTAAAAACTTTATTATTTAAATTGAAAACCCAAGTACCAAATCCAAATTAGATGAAAACTTAAAAGGATTAAATATGATTTTTTCCAATAATTTTTTTTTTTTTTTAAAAAAAAAAGTCCTTGGCTCGTTTTTGGTAAGAGCTAATACCCTTGATTTTGTGTGATATGTTTCTAGAAGTGTGGTTTTCCTTTTGCGCAAACTTCTGAAAATATAGAAAATATTATTCTATAATAGTTGTATTGCAAGAGATCCAAAGAGTGAAAATCCAGGAAAAAGCTGGATCTGAAATTCTGAATCTCTGTCGTTGTAACTTCTTTTTTTCTTTACAGCTCTGTAAACAACGGGGTTAAAAGGGTGTACATATTTTTTTCCGACTTTCTTCGCAGACTTCTAGAGACGCAGACTGAGAGTCAACCTAACCCCCTTTTTGGAGGTATGTATTTGTAAGGCTTCGAAGAGTCCACATATTGCGTTTTATCTTCACCCTTAACCCTCCCTCTTTCTCTCTCTCTTTTTCTTCTGCCTGCAGCAAAGCTTTCGTTGTCTCTCTCTCTTTTTTTTTTTAATTTCCTTTTTCAAGTGCTCTAAAGCTTCAGCACAGTCAAGCATGCAGAGAATGAGATAACACTCTTCACTTAAAACTAGGGTTCCCCATTGTTGCCCAACCCTCCCTCACCCAGTTTATTAAAGCCCTTGTTTTGGACCAGTTTGCAGACCTAGCAACCAAAAAAAAAACTAGACTTGTAGAGTGAAAGAGAGAGAGGGATAGAGAACGAAGAGCCAAGCAGAAAAAAAAAAAAAAAAAAACTATTTGCTTGCCTTCTTTCTCTTTCTTTCTCTCCAATCTAAAACCAGTTTCTCTTGCGGAGAGGGAGCTGGAGACATTTGGGCCTTAACCTTTTGTCTCCTCTATCCTCTCTGATTTTTTTTTTTTTTTTTTTTTTGTTCGTTTTATTGTTCGCTTATGCTAATTTGTGTGCCTGTTCTGCTTTAAAAAAAGTTGTTCTGGGAGAGACCCAGTTCCTTTTTTTAAGGATTACTGTGTTTGTGTGAAATAAGATTTTTACCCAGTAGAGTTTGTAAATTCTGTAGAGAAGAAAAAGAAGCAAATCTGTGAAGGGAAGGGGAGGACGGAGAGGGTTAAGCGGTATAGTGGAGAAAAGAAAGAAAAGGGCCTTCTTTGATGAGTTTTGGTGGTTTTCTTGAGAATAGTACGGGTGGTGGTGGTGCGAGAGTCGTGGTCGATATCCCTTACAGCAACGGCAACGGCAGCAACCACCATAACATGCCGTCCGGTGCACTCGTTCAGCCCCGCCTTGTCACTCCGCCTCTTACCAAATCCATGTTCAACTCCAGCCCTGGACTCTCTCTCGGTCTTGTACGGCCACTCAGATCTCTTTCTTTATATGATTACCATCTTTTCCTTTTCTTTTCTTTTTTCTTTCTTTTTCTTAATATGTTTTTGTTTTCTGGGTGATTTTTTTTAGCAGCAACCGAATATAGATGGGCAGGCGGATCATGTGGGTAGAATGGCCGAGAATTTCGAGACTAATGGTGGGAGAAGGAGCAGAGAGGAAGAGCACGACAGCAGATCTGGCAGCGATAACATGGACGGCGGTTCTGGGGACGACCAGGACGCAGCCGACAACCCTCCGAGAAAGAAGCGTTACCACCGACACACACCACAGCAAATCCAAGAACTCGAAGCGTATGGTCTTCTCATACAAAGCTTCACTCGGTTTTTCTTTTATATATATATGACAGGTTCTTGATTTTTTTTGCCTTTTTTTTGGGTTAATTTTATAAATAGTCTGTTCAAGGAGTGCCCTCATCCTGATGAGAAACAAAGAATGGAGCTTAGCAAGCGGCTTTGCTTAGAAACCAGACAGGTCAAATTCTGGTTCCAAAATCGCCGTACCCAAATGAAGGTAATCATAAAAAGATCACACAAGAACAACCTTACTCACGTTTCTCCATTCTTAGGATGAAACTTGATTTTTGTCGTTGTGGTTGTGGTTTGGAGCAGACCCAATTGGAACGCCACGAGAATTCATTGCTCAGGCAAGACAACGATAAGCTTAGGGCCGAAAATATGTCTATTAGGGATGCGATGAGGAACCCCATTTGCTCAAACTGCGGCGGCCCAACAATTATTGGAGAAATTTCACTCGAAGAGCAGCATCTTAGGATTGAGAATGCCCGGTTAAAGGATGAGTTGGACCGTGTTTGTGCGCTCGCCGGCAAGTTTCTGGGCCGTCCGATTTCATCTTTGGCTGCATCAATCGGTCCTCCGCTGCCGAGCTCAAGTTTGGAACTCGGCGTGGGGAGCAATGGTTTTGCTGGCTTGAACGCCGTGCCTACAACATTGCCTGATTTTGGTGTTGGGAATATTTCCAGTGCTTTGTCGGTGGTTCCTCCTCCGGGTAGAGCGGGGGGCGGCGTGACGGGTCTTGATCAGAGGTCAATGTTTCTAGAGCTTGCTGTGGCTGCCATGGATGAATTGGTTAAAATGGCGCAGACTGATGAGCCCCTCTGGCTCAGGAGCTTGGAAGGTGGGAGAGAAATGTTGAACCTCGAGGATTATATGAGAAGCTTCACTCCTTGCATTGGCTTGAAACCCAACGGTTTTGTCACCGACGCTTCCAGGGAGACTGGTATGGTCATTATCAACAGCTTGGCCCTTGTTGAGACGCTAATGGACTCGGTAAGCCATTCATCATCTCCATGGAAACATTTTATGTAGGAGGTTGGAATTAATTATATTTAGCTTGCTTTTTTTCGTTTTCATAGAATCGATGGGCGGAGATGTTTCCTTGTATGATTGCTAGAGCGTCGACCATTGATGTGATCTCTAGCGGCATGGGGGGAACTAGAAATGGCGCACTTCAACTGGTAATTAATTAACGCTAAATTAAAGTTCGTCTTTGTCACTAAAATTAAGAATTATGTGTAATTTGTGACAACATTTGATTTCTCCATCAGATGCATGCTGAGCTGCAAGTCCTCTCGCCTTTGGTTCCGGTTCGGGAGGTGAATTTCCTCCGCTTTTGTAAGCAGCACGCGGAGGGCGTGTGGGCTGTGGTCGATGTATCCATTGACAGCGTCCGAGAAACTTCGGGTGCACCAACATATGCCAACTGTAGGAGGCTTCCTTCTGGGTGCGTTGTGCAGGATATGCCTAATGGCTACTCAAAGGTAAATTTCCATTTACCAACCTACATTTACGGCATTTTATATGTTTGTACAGGATACAGCTTACATTCAGTACCCGTAGAAAAAAAAAAAAACAGATTGAATCTCAAATGATGTACTTTTAAAAAATTTTAATGAAAAAAAAAATTTATAAAAAAAAAAATTAAGATTCAATCTTAACCATTATTTTACTATAATATACTGTTATTATTTTTAATATTAGCATGTAAGCCGGATGGTTTAGACGATGAAACATCTACAATTCACGTGTTCCCAGAAGAATTCTTCTTCTTCGAGTTTGTGACCAAAGACAGCCACTATGTGCATGCTTCACAGATAATTAACTTGTTTCCTTTTACATTTATTGCTTTTTTTCCAAGTTGGTGGTCTTCCGTCTTTAATGAGTTTGTTGAAGAAACTGGAACTTTACATTTAAGTGGCAGTGAAATCGTGAGTCTACTTAAATGATATCTTATAATAATCTACTCTGAGACACTCGTATTCCTAAGCCACTTTAGAGCTCATGCATTGGAGAAGTTAGTTTGTCTAGCAATTACTCACTACATCACTGCATTGTCAGCGCTTCGTTTGTCTCCCAAAACAAATGTTTTGAAGTGTCTCGAACAATCTGAAGCTTCCTAGAGTCTTATTAAATTGGCTTGGATGCTTCTTCTAGTCTCAATAATTTTCCCGAATCGAGGGTACCACATTATTTTATGAATAGAAGCTGCTATTGCTCAAATTCTGTACCTTGACACATTAATTTCATATCCTTTATAATTAAATGATATCGTAATCTTCAACATCGGTTGAATAAAATACATATTTGATGTTTCTATTCCAATCTTTGATGCTATCTTGGTTAAGGCCCCTAGCTTGTTTAATTAATGTGATTAGGTGAACTGGTTCCAGCCTTTGATATGTCTATTTCTTTCTCGCCATTTAAAAAAAAAAAGGGTTATTTCCCATCATTGTAGACCATGGAGTCAAACTCCAAGACTGGCTATTTTGTTCTTATATGAGTACCTAGGGCGAGTAAGAGACAAGTGCACATCTCGATGTTACCGTCCACAGTGCACGTCTTTCCCCTAAATCTTGCGGAAGCGTTATCTTCATATTATTTTATGCCAGTGCTCGAGGTCTATGTGATACCTTGTCTGTCTTTGAACCCAATCTTTATGAATTTCGAAGATTTCGTTTCTATATTTTTATTCCAATTATCTTCCTTCATTGACATTTGACATTGTGCTTTGACGGCTTTGAAGTAAAATATAATTGAACGGGCATAGAAGAAAAAACTACGCTTTAATATAATAAAGAATTTCTGAAAACCCATCACTCACGAAGCTTTGACTGTTAGTCTCTTCCGCAGAAATGACAGTTCAATCTTATTTTTGGCAAACAAATGGAGAAAATAGGCATACCCCAGAAGCTTAAACTGGGAAAATTTGACTGCAACTTTTTGGATGATAAGTGATGGGCGTAAAGGTGACTGGGTTTTAATGCTTTTGTACTTTCTGAGAGTAATATATAAAATGTATATATAAATGCAGGTTACATGGGTTGAGCATGCAGAGTACGATGAGTGCCAGGTCCACCAGCTCTACCGGCCGTTGTTAAGCTCTGGCATGGGTTTTGGTGCCCAACGCTGGATCGCCACTCTTCAACGCCAATGCGAGTGCCTAGCCATCCTCATGTCCTCCGCGGTCCCCAGCCGAGACCACACCGGTAAATTAATATATCCATCCATCTTTAGCTTCTCTCGTTCATTTACATGAAGCTAAACATGTTGTTAACATTTTTATGTTTTGTGTTGCGGTAGCAATAACTGCGAGTGGGCGACGAAGCATGTTGAAGCTAGCGCAAAGAATGACCGACAACTTTTGCGCCGGGGTTTGTGCGTCCACGGTGCACAAATGGAACAAGCTCAACGCTGGGAATGTGGACGAGGATGTCAGGGTGATGACCCGAAAGAGCGTGGACGACCCCGGTGAGCCACCGGGGATTGTGTTGAGCGCAGCTACGTCTGTTTGGCTGCCCGTTTCGCCTCAGAGACTGTTTGATTTTCTACGCGATGAGCGGCTC
The DNA here is from genome assembly GCA_006937295.1 of Carpinus fangiana. Taxonomy (NCBI): domain Eukaryota; kingdom Viridiplantae; phylum Streptophyta; class Magnoliopsida; order Fagales; family Betulaceae; genus Carpinus; species Carpinus fangiana. The sequence goes on from CM017321.1 coordinate 58,383,170, forward strand.
AGAAGCGAGTGGGACATATTATCCAACGGCGGGCCCATGCAGGAGATGGCCCACATTGCCAAGGGCCAAGATCACGGCAACTGCGTCTCTCTCTTACGTGCGGGGGTAAGTACCTCTTCCGCTCTCTCTCTCTCTCTCTCTCTCTCTCTTCCTTGTTCTTTGAATTTGTTACTTCCACTGTCTTTTTTGTTATCTTCACGTAGGCGAATTTTTGGTAGGAACAAAAATGAACACCAATAGGCAATAATAGATAAAGCTAATGACGCATGTATCCCTGGTGGAAAGGTCAATAATTTTGTCGTATGTGGACAAAAGGACAGGTTTGGAATTTGGGAGTATCTATTAGGACAACTAGGAGCAGATCCAGGGACAGCGTCTGTATGGTTAACCTTTTTTGAAAAGTCAAAATTAAGGACAGTTGTTGTCGACTGCCAAAGTCAGTTTTCTGACCTCAACTTTTTATGAAATGAAAAAGTGAAAAAGATAAAGAAGGGAAATCCCATCAGGGTTTGACTCTCAACACTGTAACGGCCTGACGGCCATGTTAAAGAGAAAAAGGTTTCAAATGGCGCTGCCTGTAAATTTTGTGTAAACCCAAGGGTTATCATAATTAATTAAATATTATTATACGAAACGATGTGCTCTCTCTCTGCGCAGGCAATGAACTCGAACCAGAGCAGCATGCTGATCTTGCAGGAGACGTGCATAGACGCGGCGGGGTCGCTTGTGGTGTACGCGCCAGTTGACATTCCCGCCATGCATGTCGTGATGAACGGCGGTGATTCTGCCTACGTGGCGCTGCTCCCCTCGGGATTCGCAATAGTACCGGATGGGCCTGGTTCGCGTGGGCCCGGAGCAACCGCCAACGGCAATAACAGCAGCAAAGGTGGCGGTGGTCCCCACAGAGTGAGCGGGTCCCTCCTGACCGTGGCCTTTCAAATCCTGGTGAATAGTCTCCCCACTGCCAAGCTCACGGTGGAGTCGGTGGAGACGGTGAACAATCTAATCTCCTGCACGGTGCAGAAGATCAAGGCCGCTCTACAGTGTGAAAGCTGAACAACTGGATCCACCGGGATCAGCTGATCTTTAGCTGAGCTTTATCTTTCACGTGGAGTCGCATTGTTTTACTTTTTTTTTTACATGGACGCTCTGTGAATGGTTGTAGTTATTAATTATATAGGTGGTTGTGTGAAAGAGGTGAAAGGGGCTGTCTTTAAGCCCTGTAAGTGAGTGAGTGAGTGTGAGTGAGTGTGAGTGAGTGAGTGAGTGAGATAAGCTGGTTGACTCACTGAGTTGGTGGGTGTTGAGTCAAGAACGAACCGCGCGTGGAAACTCCTTGCATGGTGGTAAGGATAGGAGTGTGTTGCTTAACACCAGGCAAGGGTGGTGGTTCGGGTATTGACTCAGGTTGACCCCTAAAAAAACTTTCGCAAAACGCGAAGCAGTGGTTTCATAATTGGGTGTTTTAATTTGCTATTTATGAGTTTTATTTTATTTATTTTTATTTTTATTTTAAACTTCTGCTTTGACATCCCAGACTTGTATTATTACTGTGGTGGTGTTGGCTTGGAATTTGGTTAATTCTCTTTTAATGTTAATCTAAATTCTAATATCCTTTTTTTCATTTTATTACAAATTGAGAGTGAGATGTGTGAATGGGAGCGTTGTGGTGATGGTGTGTGCATTAAATGAGGGAGCAGAGGCTGGTTGGAGAAAGCGTTGCCATCATTGAATGCCGAGCCATTGGCTTTGTCTCCGTTTACGTGTACCAACCAATAGGATTCTTACACACGTCCCTGGAGCTTTTTCGGACAGGAGGATGGTGAAGGGGTCTGACAGCAACGGCGTTGTATTGATTATGAATTTATGATTTCAGTTTTGGATTTGGTCTTTTGCTTGGCTGGATACTGGATATTTCGTGACTCTGTTGGATGGATTGTGGGTAATCGCTAAAAGAAAAAATAAAATAAAATTTGTACGAGAGAGACGGAGATCGAGAGTCCGAGACCCCATCCAAAAGAAAAATAAATAATAAAAAATAAAATTGTGGGATGCATCGTCAGTCATCATCATCATGCATGTAGTATTTGTTTGGTTCCCCAGAAAAACACTCACCATACGTGATAACTGATACGTGCTAGCTAGCTATATATATAATTAACGTGAAGTCTCGATTGAAAACTGGTTTCATTTACGTAGCAGCTTTTCTTCTACTTTTGGTGGTTCCGGCTTTCTATTTTAGATAGATGAAGGTAAAATTATGCGAGGAAGAAGCCAGAAAAATAGTAGTTTGGGGTCAAATCATCACGTTCAATCGGATGTGATGAGCATATTTTAACGAATAGTCCAAAACATTTGATTCAGACGAATCGATATCCCTCTCGCCCAATCAAAACATGAAACAGTAATAACCCTTGAGAACAGTAAGCAAGTACTCGTGCATGGTGGGTCTAAAATTGAAATTTGAGCAGCCTCTCATAATTTACAAAGAATCTGAATCGGATTTACTGACCCCCCATTGCGGACAGTTGTGCAGTGATACCTGAACTAATCCAAGACCAAAATCCTTTCCCACTAGATCTTTAAATATCGAAGGAGATACTCTAAATCAGAGATGTCCAAATTAGATTAGACAATGCGATAAGGACACTGAAAACATGCATGGAAGTTGCTCCACGTATCCTAGTTTGGCCTCCATCTATTGTGATTGTTCATTATTCCCACGACTAATGTTATATATAACACGTCGGTCATTATTGTACGATGTTAACGTAACACTGTTAATTTACTCTTAGATTAGTGGTGGAATAGTAGTATGGTATATAATATTAATCTTTGACAAAAAGAAAAGGCAAAGATATGGGGTCATTATGGCTGGGAATCTTCCATAGACATTATGTTTAACGTACTTTAGTTGTAAATCCCTATCGGTGGTGGTGGTAGTAGTGATGATTCGGTGGTCTCAAAGAAATTTCTATATGATTAGTCAAGTACTAAAGCGAGAGTTCGACTTACACAATAGGAGGGTGTTTGTTAACAAACACCACATTCCCCCAAGCTCACGATCCCCCACTTCGACTTGTACTGTTTATGGCAGAAAAGCAAATTGTGTGCAGGAGGCGCAGGTTTGAAATGCTATTTTTACTCATTTTTCATTTTTACCCTTTTACCCACAGCACTCATTAGAAGAACACTGCTTCGGAACAATGCTTCGGTAAGGCATTATGGGCATTTGACAAAAAATGGCTTGACACCCTTTATTGTTCTTATCATTTTTCATTTTTACCCACAACACTTATTAGAGGAACAGTGCTTCGGCAGGGGCATTATGGGCATTTGACAAAAAACATGGCCTGACACCCTTCAGAAGGATCAAGCAGGATCAAGCAGGCATGTCTACAATGAACAGTGCAATGAACTGTTGGGGAGTGTGATTTTTTTTGACTAACAAGGCCTAGGAATCTACAAACCTAATTACTATTAGACGTCATGATTTTTACCGATGTCTTTGATAAGCGCCGAATGTTGCACATTCAAGCCCCTTAACTCGCATATGTTAATTCCTTAGCATTGTTATTTGTTTGATTTTGTGTTGTTTTTGTGTTTTCAGGTATTTAATAGAGATGCAAGAAAAACCATTAATTTTGAGTTTAAAGCACAAATTGGGAAGACCTAGAAGATGTGGAAATGATTAAATCGGAATTTATCAAATTGGAGCTAAAATCGGATTTGATTCAAATTTGGATTCTGAATAGGTCTCGGTATTTTGGCCATAACTTTAATCTCAAATATCGGATTGAGGTGATTCTAACGGCATTGGAAAGCTGACTCAACAGGCTACAAATCATTGTGAAATATAATTTTCCNATTTAGTCTTTTGAATTTAGTAACGAAACCCCTACAGTCCTTGAGGTTCGACACCCTCAATATAGCCCTATCCTACAGGATTCGTTCTATTGCGAGTGGTTAATTTTATCATTGATATTTTTGGTCGTAAAATCACCACATCAATCTTAATAGCTCAATCAAACTTGAAGAACTGCATTCGATTTTTACAGTCTAAACCCCTCTAATTATGTCGTTCCTAATGAGTAGGTACTAATGTTGTCAATGTCACACCCTCTAAAGTAGCTAGGCATTCTAGTTACTCCCCATTGCCTTTTTAATTATTATTATTAAAAAAAAAAAAAAAAGGATGTTGTTTTAGAGCCCCCATTGGATGCAAACATTATAAATTATGAAAAATGTCCTTCGGATGGGGATTGATTATTTCTTTTTTTTTTTTTAAATAATAATAATACTAACAAACAACTTATACAACATTACAAAAAAACAAAAACTTATACCAAAAAAAAAAACAAATTTAATTTTTTTTTGGTCACATCAAAATATTTATTTTACTCCAAAAATACCTTAACAAACAAAACAATTATTATTGCTGCAGGAGATAAATGGTCCTTGTTTCGTCTGGTAGCAATTAATTTGGAACATTTATGTTATATATGCTTCACAAATAAAAACAATCACTTACAAAATCTTAGCAGTGGAAGGGAATTAATGTGCCTGTAAAAGTTGAAAACTCATTGCACTATATTTATTTGGAACAAAGTTTTTTTAAAAAATATATAATTTTAAAGGTGATGAACACGCGTGATAATCTGAAAATTAAGGCAACTAAACCTCTAATAATTTATTATATTTTATCACACAAGAAAAGGAAAAGGAAAAGGAAAGAGACATGAGGATCACAGGCTTTATAGAGTAAACAGGTAGGTCTAGAGGGAGGCAATAAAAGTCAAGAAAAACAAAGGCAGGCTTATGAGGAAGGAAGAGTTAACCAAATCCTAATCCCAACAACGTACGCAAAGTCCTCCCACTCCCACCCCTATCTATCTGTAATCTATCTATCTATCTATCTATCTATAATCTATCTATCTGCATTCTCTGCATGCCTTTTCAGCTTCAAAATACCGTACGCCTACAGTGCTCCCTCCTCCACTTTCACCCCCCCGCCCCCCTCCCCTCCCCACCCATCACATGCCACTGGGCTCCACCGCCCCTTCCACAACAACCTCCCTACATCATGCCATGATGTCTATTATTTGTGAGCCCATCTTAATATGGTACGGAGGGACCACGTAGGACCTAATCAATCAGCCTGCTTCTTCACAAGCCATGGATAACATAGACTTCAGTGCCATGCATCTTTCAAAATAAAATATATAAAGTGATTCAAAATAATTGGTTGATACCATATAAAAAGTTAAGAAGTCATTTTAATTTTTTTACCAGAAAAAAGTGAAGAAAGTTAATTATTTTTTAGCGCAGAGAAAATTGTCAAAATATTTGAATTTTTTGTTTGGAAACGTGACAATTAAATAATGGACCAAGTTTTTTTTTTTTTTTTTTTTTTTCTAGGGTCGGTTCAAATATATATAATGAGTAAACCTCCTATGTGGTTGGGCTACATAACCCAACTTTTGCAGCCCCTAATCACCAATTGCCACATAAGCAAAATGCACAAAACTATCATACACCCTAAAACACTAAATTTTTCCTTATTTCTTCTTCTTCCTTCCATTTCTCATTCTCTCCCATTTCTTCCTTCCTGTCAACAAGTGACAACCTCTCCCATTTCTTCTTCTTCTTCTTCCTTCTTCTTGTCATTTAACAAAGAAAGATAGATGCTGTGTGAGAGAGAGAAAGAAAGGTGCACGGGTCTGGGAGAAAGAAAGAAGACCCATGGAACTGTTGGCCGTGGGTCTTGCCGTGACCCATAGCCTTCTTCTCTGGCGCCGATAGTCATATTATCCGGCGTTATGGTGGTTAAATCCTCTAATGGTTAACCTTCTACTTCTAGGTTTTAAATTTTAATTCAAAAATAAGTTTTGTAACATTAGAAATGAGTTTTGAGGCATTATAAACAAATTTTATGGCATTAAAAATGGCTTTTTTAAGTTGGATTTTGTAGGTTTTCCATACCCTATAGAGGAAAAAATAAAATTTTAAAACCCTAAGGACCAGTGTGATATTTAACCCTTATTTCAATTCAATTTATTAAGTTGACATGTATTTTTAGAATGTGTGATTCTCATATGTATTTGAGAATTGAATTTATGGGTAAAGTTCATATACCCTACTCAAACTATCATATAATTAACAATGTTATTCCAAACTTTTAATTGTGATAATATCCCCCCAAACTATTAAAACATTGTCAATATCGCCTGTATATTTCTCAATAAAATAAAAATACCCCTATAAATAAAAAAATAAAATTTTTAAAAATGAAAATTTTTTATTTTTTAAAACGAAAATTGCTAATTTGTTAACGGAAATTTTTATTTTAAAATTTTTTTTTGATTTTTTTTAAAATTTTTTTTCTTATACATAGGATTTTTATAAAACATTTTAAATTTACCACCCTTTGGATTTATTTATTTATTTTCAGGTTTTTTCTAGAAGTTGTAGTATTTTTTGTTTTTATTTTACTAAGGGTAATTTCATCATTGAGGGGGACATTGTTAAAATTAAAAGTTTGGATAGACATTATCAATTGAGTGATAATTTGAGGGAGTATGTGAACTTTTCCTTAAATTTATTAAACCAATGTCTTTAAAAATATGTGAGAATCACATGCTCTTACGACATGTGCCCAAGTTTGAAAACATTTCTACAACACAACTTAGGGGGGGGGGAACTATGCTAAAATAATTTTCAAAATTACGCCTTAAAAGAAATCCCAAATTGTTGATTGAGTATTAGAAAAAGAGAGATAGAGTCTATGAGGGTGTTCGTTAACAAACAACACAATTCCCCACATTACTTTTCCACTGCACTGTTCATGGATTAATAAATAAAATAAAAATGATTGATATAGAAAAATGAAAGAGTGGTTTTGGAAAGTAAAAAAAAAAATTATTTTATAGTAATTTTTTTATTTGAATAGTAAATGATGTGATGTAAAAAGTGAATGATTTGACAAGTTTTTTTTTTATAAAAAAAATGAAGTGAATAGTGTGGTAGAATGTGGGAGAATGTGTTGTAGAGGGGTGTAAGTTAACAAACAAGGTCTAGACTCCACAGTGGATGATCAATTTTTTTTTTCTAACCAAGTACAAGGGGAAGGAGAATAATACATCAAATAATTAAAAACACAAAAGCTTGGTAGGGCAGTTCAATAAAACTAATATAGTACATTAAAACCTTAAATACCACTGGAAATTGATTAAATAAATGGTTTGTCCCAATAGATTATTGGCCCACTCGCCAAGAATGAGGCCACAATAAATGGTGGTTTGTAAGGGCAATCTAAAGGTGAGTTGGTCCAAAATAATAAGAGAGAGATAAGCATTGAAGATGGCTGAACGAGAGCTGTTGAAGAGGAGCATTACCATGATATCTAATAAAGAAGATACCCGACGAAATAGGATTGATGGCCACTGCATGAAAGTCCCTATAATTATTGAAAAAGAAAAAGAAAAAAATGAAGATAGAAGAAGAAGAAAGAAAGAAAGAATGTATGACAAGGATTGGATTAGTGTTATTGAAGAGATGGTTGTGAAGCAAAAAAGATTGGTAGTTTCATTGAATTGTTAANTGAAGATGGCTGAACGAGAGCCGTTGAAGAGGAGCATTACCATGATATCTAATAAAGAAGATACCCGACGAAATAGGATTGATGGCCACTGCATGAAAGTCCCTATAATTATTGAAAAAGAAAAAAAAAAAAAAATGAAGATAGAAGAAGAAGAAAGAAAGAAAGAATGTATGACAAGGATTGGATTAGTGTTATTGAAGAGATGGTTGTGAAGAAAAAAGATTGGTAGTTTCATTGAATTGTTAAAGCAACCCTACAAATGAAGTGACTTGATGTGGATGTATTAAAATACGAAAGGAAAGACTTTTTAACATTACTGTTCACTGTTTGTCTGCTATTCCTCCATTATTGATTAAGGGGTGTTCCATTAATGATTTGGGGAAATTAAGCTCTAAGTTGCCTCGAGATATTAATGCAAACTATTATAATATTAATTAAGTGGCTTATTATTAACATAATCCTTGTTGACACTTATTATATATATATATGGTGCTTTATTGAACGTCGTTATCATGTGTTTGAATAATAATCTCTCTCGAGCTATAGCATCATGAAGCATATATTATAATAATGACCATGATAATTGAGAAATATTGGATACCTTCTTTCACACACATATTTCCTTTTGAGCACAATCTCATGGTAATCATAATTAATATGCAAATATGCAACATTAAGAAAATTGATGAAAAATTAAGCACGTCACTTTTTACATCTATTTCACACCTGTTAAGGTGACGTGTTTGATGTAATTTTTTTTTAAAATAGTTAACATAACTGATTGTGGGAGTTTCTCATCCTCTATATATGGGCTAAAATGCTTAATCACCATGCGTTCAAAGCCCCACCAATGTTTCTCTGCATTCCGATGTTCATTTCATGTATATTTTGGTTAAGTTAGCACGTTTCATTTACCATTAGTGTTTTATAGAGCATACAAATTCAACAAAACATTTCTCATAATCACAAAAATGATTGACACAGAGAGAGTGATAGGGAGATCCATGTTGAAGCCTTGGAAGTTCCAATGGGAAAGGGAGATGGAGGTTGGTCGTTGAGAGACATTTAATATGGGATAGAATTTAGAACGCTTTGGGGTGCAATAAATGAGAAGTAGGACCTTTGACACGCAAAGGCTTATTTGGTAGCAAAAGTCTCGCTTTTTCCCTTATGCAGAAGTGTTTGATCCTTTGTACAGGCCGGTGACCAAATCGGGCATAAATGCATAATATTTACAACGGAAGTGACGTTTTCTCCCTGTTTTCTGAGAGATTAATTCCTTTGTCATTTGGGTTCATGTGCAGGCCTATTGCCTAAAGAGGTCTATAATTATATAATCTTCAACGAGCATTACTTTCCAAAATAGCAGTTACAAGGGCTACAAGCCTACAAGTACCGTGTGTGGAAGTTAACCAAAGCATTTGTTGACATGATTGATGAATTTTACATGAATTCAACACCAAATTAATGAATTAAGATTTAGATATTTGGTTAATTTAATTAAATAAATTATATTTGTTGTTAGTCATTTTTCTTGATTAGAAACCGCAACATGATGGTGAATGTTTTTAGATAAATAGTTAGTTTTAAGGGTAGGTAAAACTCGATGAATTTTATATGAATTCAACATTGAAATTAATGAATTAAAATTTAGATATTTGGTCAATTTAATTCAATGAATTATATTTTTTGTTTGTCATTTTTCTTGGTTAGAAATTGCAATATGATGGTGAATGTTTTTAGATAAATAGTTAGTTTTAAGGGTGAGTAAAACCCGCATAATCCGCCTCGCACCTTATGGTTTTTCTCACAAAAAAACATAGATCCAGGTTAAATATTATGATACTCGTGCGGGATAGGATGGATTGCGAGTAGCATTTTTTAAAATTTTTGGGTACTCGCCTTGCATAACCCTAAAAAACTATTACCAACAATAGCCCATATCTTTATTCGCGTTGCCTCCTCTTCTTTCATTTTTCTCTCTTTCTCCTCTGCGCGGATGCGCCAATCTCTTTCTCTTGTTTGCGACTCTCTCCTCTTTTTGGATGATGTAAACCTGCATCACCTGCCCAAACCTATGTCATCCATCCCACACAAACTCGAAACTCGACAAGTATTATTCATTATAGCCGAATTACGGGTTTAATTTTTTAAATCCCACACCTTGCAAGATGAATACCAAAATACCCAATAATCGATGGACCTAATCTGACCCGTGCCCACTCCTAAAACTTGAGGTTAGCTATGTATTGAGTTAAGTGAGAAACACTGAATTGGCGTAGATCCAGCGATGCAACTAGTTTCGCTGAATTTGAGGACCGTGACCGCTCGCTCCATCTCCCTTAAAGCCTACGTTGGAGAGCAAAATGACAGAAACATGTGAGTGTTGTTGACTCCAATTTCTCCACAAATCCACTGGATGTGCGCAGAAAGCGTACCTTTCTTTTATAAATGCACTTCATTCACGTGCACGCTGTCCATAATATTTATTATTTATGCTCTACCCAGTACCCACCCACCCTCCAAAACCTCTATCATATTTATTTATTTATTTATTTTCACAGGAATGAAAGTGACCCTCTCCCGAAAAACATAAATCAACCAAGAAAAAGATGAAAATGATGGCCACTCACTCACTTGGGACAATCATTAATTAATTTTACATAATAATATTATTATAATATAAAAGCATGCAGCAAATCTAAAGTTAAAAAGAAGAAACACGTTGTGTATAATCTACCATTTTAAGGGTATTTATTTATTTTAAGCACGTAATGGTATAATTGCTTTAAGTTTATTTGAGATTATGTTTGATGAGCTTAAAAATATTTTTAACATTTAAAAATTTGTTTAAAAAAAAATATATTAAAAAAATTGTTTTTAAAATTTTAATAAAAATGAGATTTATTATATCCTACTTTAATTCATGTGTAAGTATCCTAACAACACTATTTCTTGACAATCCTGACTCCTGAGGACTCTTACCAAACCATATACGGTTTGTCGGATGTCTAAGGAAAAATATTATGGTCGAAATAAGGACACGTCACAGTTTAAGTGTTATTACAAAAAGGTAAATGGATGGGATGGAGATCGGGTGTAATAATTAGATGTTTGTATTTAATATAAGAATAATGATATAAATTTTTTTAGAGTCCGTGATTTTTAAAATTTATTGATTAGAAGTTAATAAATTCATATTTTAAATTTAACGATAATTTTAAAAGGTACATCATATTTGTGATAATTCTAAAAAGACTTATAGCATTACTTTTAATATAATACATGTAGTTTGTTTCTGTAATGGCGTGAGTAAGAGTTTTATTTTTATTATTTAGGAGAAACTTCACTTACTCTTACAAATTTACATGCTTTTTACAGACACCCCTCTATTATTCAAAATTTCACTTTGATGTATCGAACTTTCGTTTCGTTTCAAATACCCTCCTTACCATTAAATATTGTAGTTAAATTAAACGAAAAAATGAGAAAAATAACTAAGGGTATTTTAGTAATTTCACACATTTCTATCATAATGGAATGGGAAAAGTTAAAGGAAATAAAAGTTCAATACACCAAAATAAAAGATTTTGAACAATTAAGGAATGTCTGTGAAGAGCGCGTAAGTTCATGAGGGTAAATAAAGTTTTCCCTATTATTTTTTAAATTCAGCTTTAGCTTCTACTTGATTATTATGCCAAACGGCACAATTTTACTTTGACCGTGTCATTTTGCATAACAGCTTTTATGCAGTGGTGAAAACTATCGCATAGAAGCCAGTTGTTGGAATTGTTTAAAAACGTGTCCCAAATAGTTGTAAGCCCGCATGTTCTATTACATTAGCTGTCTGTTTTACATGTAATTACGGTTGCTAATTTAAATCATCTAAATCCAATATAAATTGTGATTTGCCTTTAGATTATAGCGAGCAATGTCCGGAAAAAACTACGTTTTTGAGCTTATGATATTAAAAAAGATAAGTGTTATTTAGTAGTACTTATCATACTATTTACATATAACTATAGTGTTGCGATAGTAAAAATTAACTATTAATTTTTTTATGTTATAAGCTGCATCAATCTAAAGATTGATTTTCACTGCTACATCATTATAGTTGTGTACTTGTGTGACAATAGTATGAGCGTTTTCTCTATTAAAGAATGTATCTGAGAATTAAAAATGCATGATATAATCTGAACCAAATGATTTTTTTTTTTCCAATTCAATTTGAAAGAAACTTTACCTAAGGCAGTCCGGTTCATATGCAGTTATATTGTTTGGGCCGAGGTGGTCTGGGCTGTCCGACGTAAATTGGAACCGGCAGGCAATGTCCGGGCGTGAAAACCTTTCGGCCCAGTTAGCACCGACTTGGATTCTGGATGTTATCATTGTCCATCCAACTGTCAACTTTCAACCCGGAGCTGGAAAATGGGCTGAGTTGTTGGGCTGCCAGATTCCCAATCTTGCTTCTGACAAAATATTTCGGATGTGGAAAATCAATAGCCCAATGCCCTACGATTTTCCAAACGTAAAACCTAAAGAAACTAAGAATTATTTAACAATGTTAATCGTTAGAGCATTCACATCCAGTTAGCTAAATGTTATTTTGGGTAGCCGATATACAAATTTTAGTAAAAATATGGCTACACCCGGCTACTTAGTTTAGCTCAAAATTTGATGAGCTACTATAATAATATATATTGTGCCACTTCCCTTAACCTTTAGCTAATTTTATAGCAGTTCATTAATTTTTTTACTTTATAATTATAGTTCAAGAGTTAATGTTTTGTTTGATTACATTTAATGACGTACATGGTGGCACTAGCACGTCATCTGACAAATTTTAATTATATAACAACAAACATCCCCCAAAGTTTACATGCCATAATCTAGTAGTTATTAAATATCGGTCTTTTAAATAAGAGAAATGCTTCTTTGCAATCAAAAGTCCATACTTTTCCCATAAATGCTGANTACGCCTAAAGAAACTAAGAATTATTTAACGATGTTAATCGTTAGAGCATTCACATCAGGTTAGCTAAATGTTATTTTGGGTAGCCGATATACAAATTTTAGTAAAAATATAGCTACACCCGGCTACTTACTTTAGCTCAAAAATTGATGAGCTACTATAATAATATATATTGTGCCACTTCCCTTAACCTTTGGCTAATTTTATAGCAGTTCATTAATTTTTTTACTTTATAATTATAGTTCAAGAGTTAATGTTTCGTTTGATTACTTTTAATGATGTACATGGTGGCACTAGCACGTCATCTGACAAATTTTAATTATATAACAACAAACATCCCCCAAATTTTACATGCCATAATCTAGTAGTTATTAAATATCGGTCTTTTAAATAATGACTGATCCAAGGGCTATCAAACTCTACTACTTCAGCTTTGTAATACATTAAATTAATTTGGTATGTTTATAAGGTAATGTGATATTCACGGTGGATGAGAAGAAAATAACTTTATTGGCTCTGATGTGTACATTTTTTTCAGCCTAATATAATAAATGACAAGCGCACTAATGATAATGATGAAAAAGAAGTTATATCTACAGTATCTTAATTAATGTCACACACTTGAACCGCCGACTCATCTTTATTTTTGGAGGCTAAAGAATGTATGCATAATATAGTGGAGAAAATAGTCACTCATGAGGTACACACCATTATCTTTTTTAGGTCTCGTTTGGTTTACGGATTGTTTAGTCCATTAGAAAATGATTAGCTACTACTTGGAATAGATTAGCTATTCCTATTCATTTGTTTGGTTGTAACGCTGTAATAGACTATTTAATCATATTATTTCGTTTGGTACAATACAATATGTTGGTGAATAGAATCGTATTGTGATATTATTTCATAAAATACCCTTATAATACGAATATAATTTATATTATTAAGGACCTTTTTTTTATTTTTTATTATGTCATGTATTTGGGATTTTTTTATTTTTTTGCAATTATACTAGAAAATTAAAATTATTTGTATAAAAAATCACATAATCAAGAAACCCCAAAACATGTATTTATAACCTGTGTTCAAACTGAAGGAGAAGTAGTTAAAGTTCTCTTTCAACAAGACATCAAGAATAGGGAAAAAAAAAATTGAGAGAAGAAAATAAAAACTTATTCAAATTCCAACCCAATTATATCGGTGATTCTTTTTAGGATTTCAACCCAATTATATCGGTGATNAAAAAAAAAAAAAAAAAAAAAAAGAAAAAAGCTAGAGAATGAAAAAAAATAAAAAAATTGAGAGAGAGAGAAAAAAAAAATTGTGTGATTTGAAAAAAAAATAAAAACTCTAAGAGAGAAGAGAACAAAAAAAAATTGAGAAAGATTGATAACGTGAGAGGTGTGAGAAGCGTATGGTTTTTTTGGGCAATTTTACATGATATTTTTAATCCAACAAGAAAGGATTAGTTAAGCCACTAATTTTTTAATGGCTTAGCTAAGCTTGCGTGTATGGGATTAGTAGTTCCATGGGAATAGACTACTCCCAAGAATAGAATATTACCAAACAAATGATTAACTAATCTAATCAAATGGCTTAATCCGTAAACCAAACGGGACCTTAATCTTTGATTTAAGATTTGATGGTGATTATTTAATTTAATATATTAAGTAATTAAAAAATGAGACGAAATTCTCTTCCTCATGTAACGCATGTAACTTGAATTTTGGTGGGATGTGGAGTTGTGATATAATCATTGTGAGTGGATATACTTTAGAATATACTTGTCTCAACTTGAGATTATATTATTAACGTTGCAAAGAAAAACATCAATATGCTTACAATTATATTTATATATATGATTTTCAAAGGCAGATAGCTGAATTTAAATTTAATAAATATATATTAATTGATTTAATAAACCTAAAGAGTAAAACAAAATAAAATTTGTAATTAATTATAAAAATACTCCCTCAAAAGACCGATTCACACGCTCCCGAAGTCCTAATCACAGCCTAGATTTTTTTAAGCAACACCGCCAAATTTAACCGTAAAAGACCGGTCAAACTGAAGATCATTTACGCAACGCCAGGTCACCCCGGGCTCATTATTATATTGTACAAAGCCTCCAATCTCTGCCGTCCGAATTGCTCCAATAATATCCGATTAACGGTCAGGAGCCCCCGTTTGACCGAAGTACAAAAGGAATTGAACGCCGGAATGATTGGCTCTGATCCTAGTTTGACCGTGGACAAGAATCGCAAAACAAAAGGCCACCTGGAGCCATTAGCTCAGAGAGAGAGAGAGAGAAACGGGGGAAGACTGTAGAGAGAGAAAGAAGGGGAAGGAGAACGAGGGGGGTTGAGATTGTTTTTATTGTGTTTTATTTCTCTCTCAATTTTTTTCTTCCTCTGTTTTGTGAAGAGGAAGAGGAAGAATAGAGAGAGAGAGAGAGAGAAATTTCTCTCTCTATTCTTCTTTTTTTTTTTTTGAGATTTTTTTTAATTTTTAATTTTTTTTGGTTTGGATTTTGATTTTCTTGGAGTGGAGAGAGGGGGATTGAGGGAATTAGGGTTTCCAACCATGAATGTGATGCGCCGGCTGAAGAGCATTGCTTCTGGTCGTACATCCATTTCATCTGATCCTGTAAGTAATATTTTTTTTCTTGTGTTTGAAGCATTTGTTTGGTTGCTGGGAAAACGAAGGAAAGGGAAGGGGAAGGAAAGAAAATAATGAATGAAATTTTTCGAAACATGGGAAGCTCTTTTCTCGCCTGTAGGTATCTAGATTATGTATATTTATTTAAATGCATAAATATAAACGAAACATATATTTTAATTATTTTTCTGGCGTTAAAAATTTATTTCATTCTATTTTTCCGGGATTTTTTTTTTTTTTCCGCAGCATAAAACAATGACCGGTTTTGTGATATCTGCTTTGTAGTTTGAGCCTTGAGGCATGGAAGGATTGACAAACTCTAATCTGTACCAGGGTATTTGGTTTCTTTGAAAACCATTTTAGTGGTTGTGTTGGTTCTGTTACCATTTTTTTATTTTTTTTGAGGGGAGAGAAGAGGCATTTTCTTAAATGCATTTTGACATAGTTTAAGGGCTGTTAAGTGTTCAGCCCAAAGGAAAAAAATGATAAATTTTGATGGTATATGTACATATTTTTCTGTTGTATTGCAAATCGTGGAACTGTGTGGTAGTTTTCCTGAAAGAGTAATGGTATACACCACACTTTTATCTCATTTTGTTGATGAGACACTATAAATCGGCCCTCCTTTGATTTATTTATTTTAAAGGCTTATCCAAGGACTGTCTGGCAGTGCCACATCAGCGAAATGGGATAAAAAGTGTGGCATGAATGTGTGTAATTTATGTGGGGTTCCGTTGTTATATGGTATAGCTGTATAAGATTGGCTGTCAATGTTGGTGAATGTCTGTATGTGTATGAGGTCCCATAACTTTGTGCTAAAAAAAAATTGGTGCTAGATTTGATGTACACTATGCACTGGAGTGGTGTTGCTGTGTGATGATGGGGATCAATGAGTGTAATTTAGCAAATAATGGCGTTTTGGCTTTATAGGTTGGTTGTTGATAGTAACCAGTAGTTTAGCAGCTGCCTTCTGTGAAGAAAATCGCCACTGGGGTTGGTGATGGTTCAAAATCACCATTATTTGTGCTTCCCTAAGGGCACCATAGGCAATGCTTTGTTCATGATATTTTTTTTCTTTTTATTTCTTTCTTTTTTTTCTTTTGTTGTGGGGAAGGAGGTGAGGTTGGTATTTTAGGTAAAAGTTATGATGAAGTTATAGACATGAGAATGTGCTAGTAGCTCTAGGAGGGACGTGGATCACTGGATATCCATTTTAGAAAAGAAAAAAAATGGAATTTCAAATTTTGAACTAGCACATCAGATCTTCTTTGTGTCTGCTGAAGGATATGCCTGATAAGGTGAAACCTAAATGGTTGAGGCATTTGGCTCACTGAGGTGTACCAGCTCAGCTACTCGTAACTGTTAGTCTAGCCTTAGGGAGAATTTTTTGACGATGCCTTTTGAATTATCAGCATTGTACACCGTCTTAGCATGGCCTCAAAGGGTTTTCTGTGAGGCAAATGGTTTCGGTAAAGTGATAAATGCAACTCAGAATGGCAGTTTAATTAAATCTTTGGATGAAACTTTTATAACTTACTAATTGACTACAGGAGTACTAGTAATTTTATCTGGAAATAAATAACTCCTTTCGACCTTAAATTTGCTCATAGTCTGTTGATGTTGCGTTAATGGCTCCCTTTAATTTATGTTGCTTCCTGTTGTTTTTACTGAATGTCATTATGGTAAAAAAAAAAAATGAAATAAGTGTGCAGTGAAATTAGTTAGGTTTGGAGATCGTAGGGACTATATGGGGGCTCTATTTGTCATCATATAAGATACTTTGGATGCGTCATTAACTTCTCATGTCTAATTTTGGTAGCCATCATATGTTGTTTTCCTTTAGGGTGGGGATTCTATCACAAAGAGAGCAAAGTTTGATCAAGAGACTGAACAGAAGGATACTGAGGAGCCAAATAGAGTAGAGAGATGTGCCACGGGTCTGGAGCAGCATATGGCTTCCACTTCACTAGAAACCGCTGCAAGCACATCTGATATATCTTCAATGCCTAGAAAAGAGAAGTCTGGTTATGATCAGCTTCCTAAAGAAATGCATGAAATGAGAATTAGAGATGAGAAAGCAAACAACCATGATGAAAAGGTATATTTTTGTTTTAATATTTATACCTATTCAACCCCTTGAAATGTCCTTATACAGGTCAGGATACTTTTGAATCATGTAGATCTTGCAAAATCATTGAAACAACCAAAACAGTGCAGTTATAAATTGTTTGTGTACAATTTTGCATTATGCAGGAAATGGACGCTGCTGTTGTGAGCGGTAATGGAACAGAAACAGGTCAGATAATTGCAACTACCATAGCTGGTCGAAATGGACAACCAAAACAGGTAACTTGATTTCTGTTTGTGGTCGCATAATTCTGGCTGCCTTTTACTGTATTTCCTGCTTGTCTATCTGTAGGATTCTCATGGTGTATGTTGGGGTTGGGAGATAATTTTGCCTCATTTCGATTCCTGTTCGTGGCTTGGATGGGCTTTTAGTGAATATGATTCACCATGATTGCACTAGTTGACGTGGTCTATTTCTGGTTATATGCAAAGATGCTTACATGGGTGGTACTAATTTCCAAGCAAGTCAAAATTTTGATGATACATCTCTCTGAAAGCTTGGAATCCAGTGATTAAATTTTCTCTGCTTGATGTTTGGCTTTGAAACCATAGCCATGCACTTTAGCTATATTTACAACATAAATGTATGAGGTTCCGCTTGTACAAACCGCTAATAGTTTGCTCTTTCCTGATTTCAGACAATCTCATACATGGCAGAGCGCGTGGTTGGCACTGGTTCATTTGGTGTTGTCTTTCAGGTACTTGAACTTCCTCTGCTTTTGTTCATGCATCCATATTGGTGTTTTAGTTAATTGTGCGTGTCTGTGTGTTTGTATTTTCATTCATAAAGATGTTTTTAACAACTGTTTGATTCCTTCACGTATGTTGTAGGCTAAGTGCCTGGAAACAGGCGAAGCAGTTGCAATAAAGAAGGTGCTGCAGGATAAGAGATATAAGAATAGAGAACTTCAGATTATGCGCCTACTTGACCATCCTAATGTTGTTCAACTGAGGCACTGTTTCTTCTCAACTACGGAGAAAGATGAGTTGTACCTTAACCTTGTCCTGGAGTATATATCTGAAACTGTCTACCGAGTTTCAAAGCACTATATCAGGATGACCCAACACATGCCCATCATGCACGTACAACTTTATGCATACCAGGTGAACAATGAAACTTTGCATGTCTGCGCAATGAAATTCTTTTGACATGTATACCTGATAACTACTTAGCTGCTCTGGCCGTACTTACACTGAATTGTATTAATTTGTTGTCTTTGTAGATTTGTCGTGCACTAAATTACTTGCATCATGTTGTTGGAGTGTGTCACCGTGACATTAAGCCACAGAATTTACTGGTAAGATATTCTTGCACTTGTTTCATCAGTTGTATATGTATCAGTTAGATTTTGTACATATTTTATTGTCAAAGTGGACCATCTATTTCATAGCTTCCACGTTTTCAAATGAATCATGAAATTTTGATGAGCTGATATTATTGCTTTCTTTGGATTCACTTGATTTGGGAGTGTCCTCTGTCAGAAACTTAAAACAATTGTTCTTTTTATGTGGTTAGTTCTGAAAATGACTTTTACACAAGGTATATGGAAATTACTTGTTAGCACTCCATCTTGACCGTTTGTACTGAGAATTTGATCACACACGTTTTTAAGAAAAATATCTCTTGGTAATAGTGGTGGCAATACTGCTTGTTCTAGGGCTACAGAAAATGCAATTATGACAGTAGTTGGTGCTCGTGGTCATTGGTAAAATTTGTTATGTGTTTGGCCCTAAGATGTCAGCTTATTTGAACTCCTGTTACTATATAGTGTCAAGGCATACTAGAGTTGAGGTTTGTGATGCTTACTGCAGGTCAATCCCCACAGTCATCAGTTAAAGATATGCGATTTTGGCAGTGCAAAAATGCTGGTGTGCTTTTCCTTCTCTTTTCTTCCTTAAATGGATTTTGAAAATAATCTTAAAGGCTACTTATGAAATTCATTTTGACATTTTTAGGTGCCAGGTGAACCCAACATATCATATATTTGCTCACGATATTATAGGGCTCCAGAACTTATATTTGGGGCCACCGAATACACAACTGCAATTGATATGTGGTCAGTTGGTTGTGTCCTTGCTGAGCTTCTTCTAGGACAGGTTGGTGTTTATATGTAGTAATTTTTATTTTTTTTTTTGGGGGACTTGGATGACAAAGTTTAATTATCTAACTATAATTAAGATTTGATTAATGTAAATTTCTGCTTTACTTGAGTCATGCCTGCCAGTAACACGCTCCATCTCTGTAATGGCAGAAATGGTTGACACTTCTATGATTTTAGATTACTTTTAGTGAGCAAAGAGTGCATAATTGATTTACCCCTATCTTGCTTTTCTATAATTTTTTTTTTTCTGGTATAATTGTTTAGTGTATTTATCCTCTTTGTTTCCATTGGGTACCTTTTCATTCATGCCTTCATTATTTGGAGATTTGGAAGTTGATAATCTTAGGGGTTTGCAGCACTAGGATCTGTGTGAATCTCCTTTAATTGAGGCTCTCTTTATTTACTATCTTCCTGCTTTTGACTGCCCTCTGTTTAACAACCATCTAATGGAGTATGCCTTTATTCCTTTGTTACAAAGTTGTGGTTTTTTTTTTTTTTTTTTGGTAAGTTGTTATGAAGTTTTTAGATATTTAGTGTCTTTTGAAATAAGATACATATCCGGTTATGATATTTACTGGGTTTTGCATCATATGCAGCCACTGTTTCCTGGTGAAAGTGGTGTTGATCAGTTGGTCGAGATCATTAAGGTGTACTATCTATTAACCTATTGCTTGCATTCCTTTAGCACAATTTTTTATGTTTTGCGTCCTCTCAATGATTTTCTTCTTCATTTTCTGTTCTATTGTAATAGATTCTGGGGACTCCTACTAGAGAAGAAATCAAGTGCATGAATCCTAATTACAATGAGTACAAATTCCCTCAGATCAAAGCTCACCCGTGGCACAAGGTTTGCTAGAAGTTTTATGGTCATTTCTTCCTCATTGATAGGAAACGTACTTTTTGTGATGGTAGAAATCTTAAGATGCTACAATTTCCAGATATTTCACAAGCGAATGCCCCCTGAAGCAGTGGATCTGGTGTCAAGGCTGCTCCAGTATTCACCAAGTCTTCGATGCACCGCCGTAAGAAAATTATTTGCTTTATTTATATTTCCAGAATTTTGTCAAAATGAATTCTTTTTTGTTGACTTAATGATGGTTTAGTAAAACCATCAGTGTGAAATTTATGTTTTCCAATAATAATGTGGGAGATCTGCTGTTATTTGGGTCAAACTTGATATGGCTACAGATTTGGTAGGAAATTTCAGATGACCTGTTTCTATGGTCACTAAGCTGCTCTGGCAGCCAATTGCTATTTTGCTTATATGCTAGCACATTCATGTATCTTGTTTGAATTTTTGTGGCAAAATTTTGTACATTCTTGATTTCATTGGGTGAGGTTATTTAACTATTGACAATATATGGATCATTGTTGGGTGATATTGGAATTTACATCCTAACTTTCAGTTGGAAGCATGTGCGCACCCCTTCTTTGATGATCTGAGAGACCCAACGACATCCTTGCCTAATGGGCGAGCACTGCCTCCTTTGTTCAATTTCACAGCTCAAGGTAAGTTGGTCTCTCCTGTTCTTTCCCTTTTTGCTCAACAGTTTCTCTGTTGCTGATGCTAAAAGCCATGCAGAACTTTCCGGCGCATCTGCTGAGCTGCGTCATCGTCTCATTCCGGAGCATGCAAGGAATTAAATTTCATTGGACGTGGTTTTAACATCTGTAGGCATTGCAAATGAGTTTTTGTATGCTCAGTTGTCGGAAGAGGCATGCTGCCCTGCCCCAGTAGCCGAGGACCAGCCACCTTTCGACTTCATGAATTGTTCATGACAGAAGCAAGGCGTGGGGAGTCTAGGGGCTGGCAGGCTGTCGATCAACGATGAGATGGATCTGCAGGCGCAATTATCAGGTGGAGGGAGTGGAATTGCTTGAATGAGGTTGACATTTTGCATTTTTACGTTTGACATTGTATGCCTTGACTTACAAATATGTTATCGTTTTGTCATGTATACTACTTAATGGGCATTTGATATGGGGACTGACTCAATGAGATCTTCGGTGTACATTGTTCCTGCTCACTTTTGGTGTTACAGAGAAATTCAGTTTGTTTATTTTTTTCTGTAGTGTTTTCTGTGTTTTGATTTTTGATTTTTGATTTTTTTTTTTAAAAAGCTTTGGATAATGTTGAACTTTCAACTAAACAAATACTTAACATGAATTCGATGAGATAAGGGTGGTTGTGCTGCCACCTTTGTTCTGGTCAAAGGTGGCCAGCCTTATCCTACAGCCTCTGATAAGAGTGACTGCCGATGCCTCTTCTGTTTTTAACTCTTTTATTAATAATAAGTCAGCCATTACACCCTAAAAATTAAGCGCTTTATTTATTTATTTATTTTTTAAATGAGAGAAGCGTTTATTCTCTTGTTAAGTCGTATCCCGGAAGGCAATACGTTGCATTGTGAAGTGAACTTTGAAAAGCAATTGGTTAATGAAAAAACCATTAAAAAAAAATAAAAGCATTATGCATTATATTTTGCAGTCAAGTTACGTGGAATTGGCATGAAAAGGCCTGCATTGGGGGAGTCAAAGCGCATATTCTATTTATCCTTTACAGCAAAATGCAATACAACAATTCTCACAGCCGCAGAAGGCATTTTCCAAACACAAGGCAAGATGAACATAGATTTTACCATAAAGAGTAAAATATAGTTTGCCTAATCTTTCCTTTTTTCTGTACAAGAGAGTTCAAAGTGACAAATGGGGACCACATATTAATTGCTAGGTCCTATCATATATGATATATAAGGCATGTCTGCGGAAGGTAAATTGCTTATAGTTGTCCAAGTGCTCAGATTTTAGATAATTCATGTCATTTGAGTATCAAGGCTGGGAGATTCATATTACTTGCTAAATAAGGGTTTCACCTGAGTGTCATAAGACACAGTCAGAATACTCTCCCCGGGTTCCAGAACTTTCAGATTTGCCTGTGTCAAAAAACCAAAACCATTCATATTATACACTATCAACATCATAGGAAAATAAAATAAGGTGATGGTTTGAACCTTGAAAGTGATGTTTCAGGAAAAATTCTGTAGTGAAAGCACCAAGAACCAGTCATTTCAGCACATACTCCTCATGGGAAACTGGATAAGAGCAAGAATTGGGATGAAATTCCTACCAATAGTCCCCACAAGAACAAACTCCGTCTCTAAAATGATGAAAACAGTTTGAATCCCTCAAAATAACGTGCCGAATAAATACTCTTGATATATATTTCATAGCAGTATGGCAATCTCCGCAAACTCGAAGATTCTTAAAAATGCGAATTGGTGCTCCTGGTGGCACAGTGAGAAGCCCAAAAGCAACGGCCAACTTCTCACTGTGATAGGCTAGAGCAAGCTTCTTACCCTCTTCATCCATGTCATGAAGTGCAAAATTCATGTCTGGCACATAGCCAGCTTCCTTGATTAATATCATAATCTCATCCATCTTGGAATAGATCTCAGATGTCCTTGGATGGCCTCTATCATCAGACA
Organism: Carpinus fangiana; assembly: GCA_006937295.1. Classification (NCBI taxonomy): domain Eukaryota; kingdom Viridiplantae; phylum Streptophyta; class Magnoliopsida; order Fagales; family Betulaceae; genus Carpinus; species Carpinus fangiana. The sequence goes on from CM017321.1 coordinate 58,406,111, forward strand.
TAAATTTATGAACATGGCTGTTCATCTCCATCCAACTGCAACCAGGCTCCTTACTGATTCCCATTGATTTCATTGATCTTCGAATTCTTGCAGCATCTTCCCATCTGTTTGCTGCAGAATACATGTTAGATAATAGAACGTAAGGCATAGCATTCAAGGGCTCTAATTTAAAAAGGTTGTTTGCTGCTATCTCTCCCAGCTCTAAATTCCTATGTACTCTACATGCAGCAAGTAGTGCCTTCCATACTGTTGCATCTGGTTTAACATCCATTTTATTCAGTAGTTCCTTAGCTTCGTTAATTTTTCCTGAGCGCCCCAAGAGGTCAATCATACAGGCATAGTGTTCAGGACCTGGCTTTATTCCATAGACCTGACTCATCGAATCAAAAAACCGTTGACCATCTTCTTCAAGACCAGCATGGCTGCAAGCAAATAGTAAGCCAATAAAAGTAATGAAGTCCGGCTTTGTGCCGCTTGCTATCATCTGATCATAAAATTGTATGGAGTCCTTTCCTTTACCATTCTTTGCATAACCAACTATTAAAGCTGTCCAAGTAACCACATCTCGAACTCGCATCGAGTTGAAGACCCTATTGGCATCTTCTATACACCCACATTTTGCATACATTGTGACAAGGGAATTATCTACGGACAAAGATGATTCAAGGCCAGATTTAACAAAGTTTGCATGAACTTGTTGCCCAAACTCTAAGACTGTCAACTCTGAACAGGTGCTTAAAACGCTGGCAATCACAAATTGGTCCGGACAAATTCCTGTAGTTCTCATGTCACAAAACAACTTAATAGCTTCTCCATGAGAGCCATTGTGAGCATATCCTGTGACTAGGGAGGTCCATGAGATCACATCCTTGTCTATCATCTGATTGAACACCTTAAATGCACAATCTAAGTTTCCTTGTTTTGCATACATGTCAACGAGAGCATTGCTCACAAGCTTATAACCCTCAAATCCAGTCTTGACAATCAAACAGTGGACAGATTTTGCGTTTTTCATATCCATCATGGAGGCAAAAGAGTTTAGTACTGAAGGGTATGTAAAATCATTAATCTTCATATCTTTTGCATGCATCTTCTTAAATAAGGACCGAGCTTTCTCTTCAAATCCGTGCCTCACACACCCAACTATCATCGAGTTCCAAGAAATCACATCATCAGTTTCCATAGTCTCTAAAGCCTTCCTTGCACTATTCAAGTCTCCACATTTTGCGTACATATCAACCAATGCACTTTGGACAAACACATTAGCCCCAAAACCACTCCTAATTATGCACCTATGCACCTGAGCCCCAAAATCACATGCTGAAACCATCGAACATGCTGTCAAAATGCTAGGAAATGTAAACTGATTGGACTCAACCCCTTCTGCTCTCATGTCTCGGAAACACTCAATTGCCTTAAAGCCGTGTCCATTCTGAGAGTACCCAGTAAGCATAGCAGTCCATAACACATGATTTCCCCTGTCAGGCATTGTCTCAAAGAGATACTCAGCTTCCAAAATGCACTTGCACTTTGAGTACATGTCAACGAGACCAGTAATAACAAAAACATTGAAGTCAAATCCAGTCTTGATCACATAACCATGAATGTTTTCACCTCTCTGGAGCGAACCCGATAGTGAACATCCCCTCAGAACACTGCCCAACGTATACTGGCTCAGATTTTGTCCCTCGGAATGCATTTCTCTAAACAATTCAAATGCTTCCATTTCACAACCATATCGACAATACCCTGATATAAGAGAAGACCAAGCAATAGAAGTTCTATTGGGAGTCTCATCAAAAAGTTTTCTAGCTTCAGCTAGCATTCCTGAATTCGCATAAGCAGCAATCATCGTGTTCCAACTAAACTCGTCCTTATCAGACATTTTATCAAACATTTTACGGGCTTCACCGATTCGCCTCGATTTGGACAATTCATTAAGCAGTCGGTTCGAATCAAACCTAGGATTGACGATGGCAATACCATGAACGAAATGTGCTAGCTCTATGTGTTTGAATTGATTCCATGCTTTATGAGAGAAACTCAAAATTCCTAGATTCTTGAACATATAAGTAGCTTGTTCTCGCCGTCTTCTACTCTGAAAAGTGAAAAGATCATGTAGAATCTCATTTTAGATAAACTTGCAGACCACAACAACGACATGTAGTTGTGTCCGTTTTTACTTTTCGGGTCAGACCCACAAGTCCCTTTGGGCTTGTTTGGCAATGGACCGGACTAGACCAACCTAAAATCCCCAAAAAAAAAAAAAATCTCAAAATCAACCTCAACATTTTTACTTTTTAGTTTTTATATCACATCAATCACTTTTTATTACTATTTAAATAAAAAAATTACTACAAAACAAAAAATTTCATTTTTTTTTATACAAAACATTTTTACTTTTTTCTTTACATCAATCAAATCTGTTACAGTACCAGTCCACTTCCTCAAGTTCAGTCCATTGCCAAACACAACCTTTGGGTAGAGAAGAGATTTCCGCCTAACGTCTGCCATGTTTTTTTTTTTTTAATTGAATAGGAAATAGGTTAAAGGAGAAATCGCTTGTCAAATTTAAAATTAATAATAATTAATTATAAATTGGTTAAATTATATATTAAATTTATTGACCTCCATGAATCACTGATCATAAATTGGTATAAGCAAAATTATATAAAACTGAGATAGCGTTTTTAAGCATTAGCACCAAATTTATGATGATCAAATCCCTTTAGGGTCATACTATTCCTAAAAGGTTAACTTTCCACCTCTAGGTTTTAGTTTTGAATCCATAAACGAGTTTTAAGGCATTAACACCAAATTTAGAATGAATGACTAAATCCCTTTAGAATAATATCATCCCTAAAAGGTTAACTTTTCACTCTTGAATTTTAGTTTTGAATCCAGAAATGAGTTTTGAGGCATTAACATCAAATTTAGGCTGATCGAATCCGTTTAAGGTTATACCATCCCTAAAGGGTTAACCTTTCATCCTTAAGTTTTAATTTTGAATCCAAAAATGAATTTTGAGGCATTAAAACCAAAATATTAACTTATGAAATTTAGCTAATATTACTCAAATATCTCAAAATACAATTCAAAACATTTCATCAAACATATAGAATGCAAAAACATTAAAAAAAAATTAAAAAAAAAATTGCCTACGCTGGACTGCCGCACTTTGGCAGCGGCATAGCAGGGCTCCTTTGGGTCAGGCTGCGAAGTACAATCTGATCATGGGCCGGGCCTGGGACCTAACTTTGCTTCATTATTTTTTGGTCGTTGTGTATATATAGACAAAGTCTTTTAGCGTTTGCACAATCCATGCGCGGAAGTTTCGAGACATTAATTAAAGGAAACTGATCAATTAAGTTCGGTAAATCACCGCCGGTATTGACGTTTCGATTTTTGAGAGCCGCTCACAAACAGTTTCTCTCTCTCTTCTTCTTCTTTTTTTTTTGTTTGGTTTGTTGGGTGGANTCACCGCCGGTATTGACGTTTCGATTTTTGAGAGCCACTCACAAACAGTTTCTCTCTCTCTTCTTCTTCTTTTTTTTTGTTTGGTTTGTTGGGTGGAGGTGTTAGTGGTTAGGTGAGAAAGAGATTAAGAGGGGAAGAAGGGTGGTAAGAAATTAGAAATATACAACAGAGTTGAGAACTTGAGAAGCCACGACTTGTTAAGAAAGACTTGTTGGGTGCCACTGCCCAGAGAAAAAACGAAGACCTTTTGGGTCAATACTTCTGATTACGTGTATAACTTCTGTTCAGGTCCATATTACTCAATTAATAAATAATTATTAAAAAATTAGTTATGTTTAAAAAATAAATCAAAATAATAAAAAAAAGTTTTAAAAAAAAATTTAACATTTTTTTTTTGTGGTGGCCGAAGCCACCCCTTGCCTCTAACAGTAGTAGTGGTGGCTGGCCAACACAAAAAGAAATAAAATAAAATTAATTAATTAATTAAAATCTTTTTAAAATTTTTTATTAATTTTATGTTGATTTTTTATAAATAAAAATAAAAATTTATTATTATTTTTTCAGTGGATCGTTCTGGACCATTGAATCAACATCCAACGGTCTAGATGCATTTGAGGGGATCCCGGTCCTCCTCCTGATAGAACGACAAAGGTATTTTGAAACAAAGTGCATAGGGGGCGGGGGATTTTGAAAAAAGCCCAACAAATATGGCGCCCCTTTATCCATACAATTGCTTTGATTTTTCAGGCAACTTTACCTGGGCGGTAACAACGAACGACAAGCAATGCCCCTTGAATTGATGCGACCGGTTGGTGGCATGGGTACACCGTACACACGTATCTCTTCCTTTCATTTCATTATTTGTCTCACGGACCTCACGCTCACGCCACGCGTCCTCACCTTCACATTCGTCTCTCGAAACTACCAGGGAACTCGAGTAATGCCCCTTAATTCCACTCCAAATAAGATTAGTATTTGAAGGGTTATTATTATTATTATTATTAGCGTTATGGTTAGGAGGAAATTTGAAGGACGAATTGAAACAATCTCATGACGTGCAACTACTTATAAGTAAAGAAATTATATAAAAATTAAAAAAAAAAAATTAGAAAAGTCATAAATGCTGAACTCGTTGGGAGTTTAATAATATTAATCAAGTTGCAGCCAGTAAATAATAAATAATAAACATTTAATAAAAAGATGAGGTGGTAAATTCAATCTGACGCGGGTAAGGGACAAGGGTAAGCAGAAAACGCCGAAAATACCCCGCTCTCTTGGATGCTTTTTTGGAAGCTAAAGTTGTAGTTTTGTGCTTTGAAAATACATGTACCAACCTACTATAGTACTATATGTTTTTTTTCATTTTCAAACCCACTATTTTACCAAGCTAAAGCTTCACACAATTTTATTTAAAATAAAAAAATAAAAAAAATTGAACAGCTTATAATATTATATTAATTCCCTCTCTCGACCTCTTTTTTTTTTTTTTTTTACATGTCCAAATAAAGAGGGTGAGAAGATTCAAACTAGTGACTTTTGCTTCATTAGGCGTGGTGGTTTCAACCGATTAGGTTGAAAAAATTATGAGTCTAACTTATTTCATAAAATCGATTCAATAAAAGAAGGTTGTCTATAATTTATAAACACGCTCAAAGTCTTGTCCACAGACAATGTGAGATTATTTTTTAATACCCTTCCTCATGTTTAGGTCAATATTTTTCTGGATCTTTGTCACGGGATAAGTAGTGTGAACTTTATTCATCCTATAGTAGGCTCTAACACCATGAATAAATTTATGGACCTAACTCATTTCATAAAATCGGTTGAATAAAAAAAAATTACTTCTTTTTTATAAACATACTCAAAATTTTATTTACAAACAATATAAGATTATTTCTCGACATGCTTCGGACTACCCTCCCTCGGCTCTAGATATTGTAAAAATCTCTCTTCTTCTTCTTTTTTATTTTTTATAAGCGGAACTTTCTTTCTTCCCATTCAAACGTCAAACACCTAATTTCCAATTTCCCCAGTCAGACGCGCCCTTCTAAAAAAATTCCACACGCTACAGCTGCACCAATCAATCAGCTAGCCTTCACCTTCAATCGAAATCCAAAACAACGAGGAAATGAAGAAGACGGAGAGAAGACAGACTAAAAGCTGAACCTTCGGATCGGTTGCATCAAATGAATCGAAGAACCCAAAATTAGCGTCAATCTCACCCTTCAAAATTAGCCTCTCAATTCTCAAATACACCAAAAACGCGCAAACAAACAAACAAACAACACAAAGTCTCCAAAAATCAACATCCAATCCCAAAACCTCCTGGTCCTCGAAATGAACAACTCCACCCCACCACCGCCTTCTTCTTCTTCTCCTTCTCCGACCGAGGCGGCTCTCGACACCTCGCCGCTGCTTGGCCACTCCATATCCGACAATCTCCTCCGGAGCCGCCGGTTCATCCGGCGGTCTGCTCCACCTCAACTGCGCGGCGCGGCGAGGCTACTCCGGCGCGCCAGCGGACGGCGCATGATGCTCCGCGAGCCGTCGGTCCGGGTCCGCGAGAACGCCGCGGAGCAGCTGGAGGAGCGCCAGAGCGACTGGGCCCACTCGAAGCCGGTGGTTGTGTTGGACATTCTGTGGAACCTGGCGTTCGTGGGGCTTGGCCTCGCGGTCTTGGGGCTGAGCGTCAAGGAGAGGCCGGTCGTGCCGTTGAGACTGTGGGTCGCTGGCTACGTGTCGCAATGTTTGTTCCATGTGACGTGTGTGATCATGGAGTACAGGAAGCGACGCGAGGCGCGTCTGGGAGAATCGGAGGGAACTGTGTCTGTGAGTTGGGAAAATGATGGGGATTCCAACTCCAACTCTGGGTCTGCGAGTGATGGAGAGGATTATGGGATACAGCAGCGTCAGGTTGAGGAAGAAACCAGGTTAGATTCTCTTTTGTTGTTCTTCTTCTTCTTCTTCTTGTTTTTTGAATGTTAACATTAATATGCGGACATATACAACTGTGAATGTAAACTTAGAAGCATCTTTCGAAACAATTGTTTGTTTGTTTGTTTTTTTTAGAGATTTGGTTTAACTGGGAGCATAGTTTGCGGTGGAAATTAAATTGGTGCAAGTTCTTTGTGCATGTTCAATTGGCTTAAGGAAGTATATCTAATTGCAGAATTTTTCTAGCTCGCTAATGCCGTTTGATAGCTGCCTTAAATGTTTGGTAATTTTGTTTACACTAATTGCATTGAGAAATAGTTAATTGCTACTGTGCTTGCGTCTTGACGTGGTAATGCTTCTGTTCAACTTTGAGAAAATGATGTTTTGTTAATAAAGTAGGTGGAAATGCCGTTCTTTGCTTCTTTGCAATTTATGTAACTCGTGGCTACTTATGCACTGGAAAGAATCTGACTGCAACTTTTCCTATAACAAATAAGAAAAACAAGGAAAAGGAAATAATAGTGGATCGATGCTGAGATCTTCTGTAGAGGATAGTAATCAAATAGAAAAGGACTTTAAGTCTTTACCCAACATTGAATAAACCAAACAAAGCCCTTTTCTATTTGGTGGCTTCAAGCCAGTAGCAAATATAAACGAGAGAAAGTGAGGCCTGGAGAGACAATGGGGTTGTATGAGAGAACGAGGTTGATTCTATTTACTTGTTGATCTATATGCTCTTTATAGTTTAATTTTTTTTATGACTTTTGAGTTAGATATGTCAGTGTGCAGTATTTGATGTCTGTACTGTCTCTTATAGAAATGTGTATTGATAACATTGATACTGTGGCAGTGTTATGAAGAATCTTGAGTCTGCAAATACAATGTTTTCGTTTATCTGGTGGATTGTTGGATTCTACTGGGTGACTGCTGGTGGTCAAACTTTAACACATGATTCGCCTCAGCTTTACTGGTGCGTTCAAACAAATTTTCTTTGATTTCAGTTTCTTCTTCAAGCACTTTTCTGCTTCTCTTTTTATTGCTTATGGACGGGCCTATTTTGCAGGCTTTGTATTACATTTCTAGCTTTCGATGTTGTTTTCGTTGTGATCTGCCTTGCCGTTGCATGTCTCGTTGGTATTGCTGTCTGCTGCTGTCTACCATGCATAATCACAATCTTATATGTTGTGACAGATCAGGTAGATAAGGATGAATCTTCTTTTTAATAAACAAATATATATATACTGTTGAATTTGTAAGCATCTTCTCCCCACCAACCCTTTTTCTGGGCATAATCTTCCGCTGAATATGTGGTTTGTAGCTATTTTGGTGGACATAGGCTAGAGTTCACATGGTCAACATGATTACCTAATTAAGTCTGTTTTAAGTGGTAGAAAGCAAATTCTCATGTGCATGAAGCTTTGATGAGGCAAATTTATCAAATGTTGTCAGGTTGAATAACTTATATAGTAAGCATGATGCTCATATTTTAAACTATTTAATTAGATCTTAAAGTCTTAAACTTCAAACTCTGAACTGCAGAAACTTCTGTGCTATTCAATACATGTTTGATGAGCTGAAATTAAAATAATGACCAGAAATGATGTCTAAAGCGTACTTATAGTTTCTTGCTTCATGATAGAAACTTTTCATACCGGTAGAGCTTTACCTGAGGTCCTTTATTTGAGAAGATATTCGTTAAGACATTCTGGTGACAATTTTATCTTATTTTAATTTAGTCTCCCTTTTTTGGGGGGAAGGGGATAGGACTGCATTTTTCTGCTATAACTTAAAACAAATTCTCTATAAACGTAAGAGATCATACCCTCTCCCACTCATTCTATTGCATGGTTAACATAATATTCACTGTAGAAAGAGTAACACCTTCAATATACTTTTTTGGTTGAACTTTTACTTTGGTCCTCCAACTTTCTAGCTGATTTCAATTTTTTCCATGAGCATTCAATTTTGTCCTTGTCTTATTAAATCACGTCAATGTCATTCTGTCAATTGGAGCAAAGAAACTGTTAACATGGCTCACGGAAATTGTCTAAGTCATCGTTGGTCATTTTTAGCGGATTTATGTGGTGTGCAGACTGATTTTCGTACATCTTTTTTTTTTCAGAATGATATTATCTAAATCTAGGGTTCTACATTGGTTGGAGCAGAGCAGACAGCTCAGGCTTGTGGTTGAGGTGTCACATCAGATAAGATGTGTACCCTTTATTGCCATGTCACCTAAATTATGACATAAGTTTCCAAGTCGGCAAAACTTATGACTTACACAATTCATGAGCCACATCGGTTATTTTTGTGCTCTAGTTGACGGCAATCTAACTTTGACATGATGTTTTAAGCTCACAAACCACACAATTGAATGTTTAGGGGCGAAAGTTGAAATCAGCCAATAAGTTAGATGACCAAAGTCGTAGTTTCACCTGCCCTTTCCTGTTCTCTCTTATTTTTCTTTTTTCTTTTTTTAAATTTTTTTTTATCTTTTTATTAATGCATGGTGGGTCTGATGAAAGCATTCTAACCAATCCAAAAATAAAATGTTTGTGGTTAAAATAGAAGTATTTTGGTCAAGAATCTTCAAAGTCACATATAGAATCTTGTAATTTGCAAAGTGAACTTTGTGTTTTCTTGAACCTCGTCTTTTGGAAGGCAGTTTCTGGACAATCCATTTAGATATCATTGCAAAAGTCACGATGCTCACTGCATTCCAGTGCGGTGGAATCTTAATAAGAAGGAATATGTCTAATTGCAAGTATTATTCTAAATTAAGGGCCTGTGAAAATCTGATGGTTGGGACACAGGCGACGTTTTTGTTAGATGCTCAACTACATGCATTGTAACATTTCATAGGTGAACTCATTTCATCTTTTGTATGTGAAAAGGAAGGAGCAACAGAGGAAGAGATCGATCGATTACCAAAGTACAAATTCCGAAAGATAGGTGACGTTGAGAAAGTTAATGGGGACACTCAAGAATCTTTTGGAGGAATGATGACTGAATGTGACACGGATACTCCCACAGAACGTGTTCTGTCCCAAGAGGATGCTGTAAGTTCCAATTTGTGGTTATATATGACTAATATTTTGAATATTTCTTGGATGACATCATTGAGTATAGCTTCACAGTTGTTAAAAAGGGTTGAAATTGTATCATCTTTGTGTTGGACCAAAATTTTGGTGGCTCAAGCACCAGCATAGCTTTGCAGCACATATATAATCCAAGTGCAAAATGAGCACCACCTATGCAACCTAGGTGTTTCCAGATGATGTCTAATTACATAGGAGAATCCCATTGTAAAATTTCACTTTTGACGCTAACTTTTTGTCGTAAATCATAGGAATGTTGCATTTGCCTTTCTGCCTATGATGATGGAACTGAACTGCGTGAACTTCCTTGCAATCACCATTTCCACTGCACCTGCATAGACAAGTGGTTACACATCAATGCGACATGCCCTCTCTGCAAATTCAACATTTTGAAGTCTGTGGACCAAGGTGGTAGTGAAGAGGCATAGAAAATGGAAGTTTCTCAACCAAGTCCTGATCAGAGCCTCTTTTCTAGCATCTGTGTATCTCGTGTGCACTTGACATGCTGTCAGCAGCCTGGACCTTCCATGCTTGCTCTGAGTGACTTCCAGTGGGGGAGTTCTAATAGCAAAATGTGTATTAAGAGGGAAAGAAATTTCCTACAAACTGGGTTGTAGGAGTCCTATCCAGTATTTCTCTTCTTGTTTTCTCTAATCCTCTTCTTTAATGTATATGGGGTTTATAAATCATGCATAAAGAGTACTCTAGCATGTTTCCCCGATAAATTGTAAAATTACTAGTTCTTTTGATTGGTCATGTTAAATATTATGTAACTTAATCATATAATGCTGAAAAAAAAGAGAAGGAAACCCCCTTTATTTGTAGTTACCTCTAATTTATAATGGTTTGAGTATTAGTAAAAAAAAAATAGAAATCTTTTAGAGGTATGTGGTTTTTAGTACTTTTTGTCTCAAAAATAATTCGTATCAAAGAAAAAAAAAACACTCCACAAAAGAAAAGAAATGCAAGCAACCCAAAATACAACAAGAGATCGAAGGCAAAAAGTTGGTAAAATTAAGGAAAACTACATTTATTAATAGTCCCAAAAAAAGGTGAAAAAAAAAAAAACCAAAACCAAAAAAATACAAAGAAGCTCAGATGCGCGAATTCTCTTCTGAATTATCAGACAGTGGTGATGGACCCAACCATCACAAGTAGCGCAGAAATCATCACCGCTATTCGAACCTGGGTCCGTATCGTGGCAGAAGACTAGTCTACCACTAGACTACCAGTACTGGTTGTAGAGATGAAGCTTATTTATTATTTATAACCTTTTTTTAAAACTCCTTTAAACATTAAATTTAGTTTATAATTTTTGTATTATTCTTTATTACTTTTTTTTTTTTTTTTTTTTTTTCCAATAAATCTGTGAGTCACACAAGCTTGATGGCAATGGGTTTCGTGTTGTGTATCAGACCTTTTTCACGGGTGCCATGGTCTTTTCCCATTGAAATTCAAGCTGAAAATATTTGTTTCCCATCAAGAAATCAAATAAAAATTTGACTAATAAATTATACTAATTACCTAATATATTCTTTAATCATACAATTCTTAGAAAAACCTCAAAGATGAATTCTTCAACTGATCAGCGACTGCTTTCACCATATATATATATATATATATATATATACACCAATACACGCATGCCACTTGTTATATAGATGGCGGCCGGCCGGCCCCGGTTGCAAATCAACCTGAGCTTACTGAATAATTAAGGAAACACATGCAATGCTGCAAGCCATGTTGCATGTTGCCAGCACGCCACCTGTTACAACACCACCGCATGTACTGCATGGTTGGTGGGTACGTGGCAAAGACCATGAATATCCTTAACAAACATATCCTCAAATAAATTTGGAAAAATATCTAATTAATTATATTTGCATTTTTATGGGATAAAAATATCTCTTTAATTAATTAATATATAGTATTAAGGATTTGTTTGAGTGTGTTTTTTTTTTTTTAATTTTCCTTTCTTTTCAACCGAGATTTTTTTTTTTTTTCCTTGATTATTTTTTTGAAGAATATCCTGTTCGTAGATTACATAAACTAGGATAAAGATTGCCTTAATCCCATAACCAAACAGAATTCTTATAGCAACTAAAACATGATATAATATTTCTAAACTAGAATAAGTATATATATCTGCATACTCAAATAAGGGTAAATCAAACCCGTTACCAAACAAACTTCATCTTCTTAAATTCTTAATGAACCACAAAAAGAATGGAAACACAATATGGCATGAGATGAAGTTGGTAACAGCTCTAGCGACTTTGGTGACGGCACCGCGCGAGATGGGATGGTGCCGGATGGCTCAACGGCGGCTAGAGCGTTCAAGACGGTGGGCTGGCACTGGCAGAGGAGAAGTCATTAGCAGAGATCAGTGGCGGAGCCAGACATTTCACATTGAGGGAGCCATAAAAAAAAAAATTGACGTCGTAATTTTTTTTTTTACGCTATATCAAAAAGACAAAAATACAAAGAGACATGAGAAGAGTCAAAGGAGCATCACATTTGGCGTTATTTAATTGCAAAAATTTTATACGAAAATGACTTACCCAAGGCCAACCCATTAATCTAACAATCTGAATCTTAATTCATGCATAAAAATTCATTGGGTAGAATAAAAACTCAAAGAGAAACTAGAGATTTCAACAATATAGCAAAATCCCCTAAATTCCTTACTTCTACCATCTTAAAAGTCACCAATACTTTATGCCAATTATCTTTTCATAAATAACAATCAGTCAATCAAGACCCAACAGCTGAGGTGAAAACAGAGGATTACAAATTCAACTATTTATAATGGGTACCACTAACATGTAATTCCCTTAATTTGATCAAATCATCAAAGCCTAAAAATAAAAACAAAATTGGGATCATAAATTTTGGGATATCTCAGTGTCACTAGTAATAATCCACGCCGCCAATCAACTCCTAACCACCTATTTTTTGCCCTAAAAAGGCATGACACCCATTCAAATTATAAACAATTTTTGGATGCTCATATTTCATAAGAGGCAAAAAAAAAAAAAAAAAAAAGGTTAAATGCATAAAATTAACCCTAAATCAATTTGAAGGGAACAAACTACAAAGAATGCAAAACTCACCCTTTATCATATCTCCGAAGTCCGAACCTTATATATATAAGAGGAAGAGAGCATTTACATCGTCTGAGTATGAGAGAGAGAGTCTGAGCGAGAGAGAGCATTTTATTTGAGAAATTGAGAGGGACTGTTGAGGGAGAGAGAGAGGGAGAAGATCTAGAGAAAGGGAGGAAAAAAAAACAAAAGAAAGAAAGAGAGTGGATAGTGGGAGACAAAGAAATAAAGAAAATAATATAAAACAAAGTGAGTGGTGGGAAGGAGAAAATAAAAATAAAACCAAAAAAAAAAAGAAAAAAAAAAAAGAAAGAGGAAGTTGGTGGAGAAAGTGGGAAAAGAAGAAAAATGAGAAAAAGAAAGGAAAAAAAAAGGCTAAAGCGTGAGATTTGAAAGGGCCTGTAGCAGCACCTGCTAGGGGAGCCGTGGATTTGTTTTAATGGCTCCCACTGCTCATAAAAGTTGAATACCTCATATATATTTAAACATCTTGGGGGAGCCGTGGCTCCCACTAGTCCACATGTGGCTCCGCCACTGGCAGAGATGTTGCCGGAAGAGAAGATGTCGGTGATAGGGCTACAGTGGACCCCACAAATAATCATGCATGGAGAGAGCCATTCGGAGAGAACAAAGCCTATTTTGGATTTTTTTTTTTTTTTTTGTTTAACACTAGAAAAGGGGAATCACATTAATTAAAGGGAGGAAAAAACTATCATGGGCTCAAGATTCTCCCACGGCTTCAGATAGATTTTTTTTTTTTTTTTTTTTGAAAAGGAGAAATACAATTTTAAAAAAAAGAATAAAAGACTCCGGAGTTAGGATAAAAGAGACTAGAATTAAAACAGAAAATATGAATGGCATAAAAGTACGTTTAAAACTTAAAAAATTTATTTGAAGAAAAAAGAATTCATTTGGTAAAAGAAATAGAAAGAATTTTAAAAATCTAAAAAACTCAATAGTATTTTTTAATTAAAAGCTTTATTTCTTAAATACAATTCCAAATAAACTTTTTCTAACTCAGATTAAGAATTTTTATTATTATTAATTTTTTTTTGCTGCGTGTGCGGAGAAAGGATCTGGCTGCTGTTATTTCAGATTTCGGAGAAGATCTAGATCAAAGCTTTTGAAGAAATTAATGACTTGGTAGTGCCAGCAATTCAATACAAAATCTCATCTTGCAAGCTAATATTAATTAAAAAAAAAAAAAAATCTAAAAAGCAAATATTTAATAACGTCACGTATTGGTACCGGAGACAAAATTTGGCTCCTACAGCGGCCGGCGGGCAGCAGCAAACAAATTTTCATTTAAGCTTGCTTAATTATACCACAAATTAACAAGAAAACACAGATCGAGATTAGTATTTTATACATAGATTTGAGTTTGTTTCTTCCCATTTGGTAAGGCCGATCGAAATCCTTCAGAATTTTCCGGCATAGGCACCGGTACACCAAACAGGAATCCCAGTGACAACCCCACCAAAATTGTTATCCGCCAAAGGCACTCCCATTCCCATCCCTGTACCCGACGAACACGATGCGTATTCCGGGACCTTAGCTTTTACAGAAATATTGATAATCCCGTTTCTCTCGCCCTTATAATCCCTTAATCTGTAACTCAAAAAGTGCAAATAACTCTGCGGAACATGCCCGCCGACAAAATCCGAGATCGGAATCCTTGCCACCCCGACAGTTTTGTTCCCTGTCGACGTCTTGCATTGTACCTCCACCGTGACAAACCGTGCATGCATTGGCACGTCCACCACGAGTTTTTCGTTCCACGAAGGATAGCTCCCGCCGTCGGCGTCCATCTTTGTCGTGCAAACTTTGTTGGAGTCCGTTTGGATCGTAACGAAAGCGTTCTTCTTGACCGGTTTCCTGTCGGTTCGTAGGTTTTCGCCCGATATCACCGTGACTTCGAGGGTGCGTGACGTGCTTTCCATGTCGAACAACAGTAATTAATTAGCTAGCGCGATGAGTATTGCGTGTGCTTAATTAATTTGTAGCCGCGTACGTATGAATTATAAGCTAGCTAGCTAGCGTTTGTGATTTCCGGGGATTTGTGTGAAACCGAGATCGGAAAGGAGTGTTTTTTATAGGAGCGGATTTATGAGAGAAAAAGGAAGCTTGAGAGAAGGAAGAGAGAAACATATACGAGGTTTCTGTTCTGTTATTTGAACCAACGAGGAAAAGAGGTCCGAACCGGAAGGAAGTTCGTTTTGGGGTTGACTAGTGGTTTTCGTTGGACTTTTTCGGTGGGACTTCAATTTTGGCGAGTGCGGTGCGGGCGCGCTGTAGAATTTTCAACTTATACTTGGTTGGGGAAATGGAATTCCAATTCCTATTCCAATTCCAATTCCTTGGGTGCCGTTTTCCAAGTGCTGGAGTCTGGAATAAAATAATAAATAAATTGCCTGCTTCATACGCCATGCCAATTTCGTTGAGGATTCTCAATTCCCAATTTTGGGAAGTAATCTTCCACCTAATCCCACCAAACTTTCAATACTTCTATAATCATAGCTAATAACTTATTGTGATGCCACGTTTTGCAGGCGGACGGATACAAAACGTGGCATCACAATAAATTATATTATTCATTTTTCACGTATTAGACTATGTGAAAGATATATTATTCATAAAAATTAAGTAATTGCTCTACCAAAACAATATATACAAACAATTTCTTTTGATCAAATTGTATTTATAACTTGCTTACTAACCACTTTAGCTAAACAATGGGCCGTCCTATTTTATATGTTCATACAATAGTTAATTTTACAACAAAAATTAACATCAAGGCTCCCAATTTTTTTTTTTTTTCTTCATTTTCTCTAAAATCAATTAAAAAATATTGACAAAATTTCAGCATAGATTAATACTTGATCATCGAACAATAATGCTCAATGCCACTCTCATATTTTATTTGTATTTAAAAAAAAAATTTGATTTGATTTTAAATTAAATAATAATTTATCTCAAATTTAATAATAATTTTTAAAAATATATTAATTTTGGGAGACATAAAAAAAGAAAAAAAGAAAGAAGAATTTTTTAGCATTAGACTGGACTAACTAAAATAACTTTAGAGGATTTGATGGGTGCTGAGGCCGCTTTTATTTCCGATAGGTGAGGCGCCTTCATTGGAATCAGTCAATCATAACTGCTGGACGTCAGACTTGGGCATGTGACCGAGGTGGAATTTCTCTCAAAATGTTATCTAATTTTTTTAAAATTTATCTTTATTATTATCTTCTTCTTTTTTTTCGAGCACGTGAATAATGAATTCATCCTTTTTATTTCATATTAGTGGGAGCATGTTAATTGATATTTAAAAATCTGTCACTTTCCGATAATTTTTAATAGGAGTGGGTGGAATATTCATTAGTCGCCTACCAAACGTTATTGAACAACTTGCCGGTATTCGGTGGTGGTTGGTAGTTCAAATAAAAAAATTAAGGAAAAATATAGAATGATCTCAGTCATTTGTAATTTAATCTTTTCAAGTTTTAATTGGTATAAAGTATTCTTTTAAATTATTAATTCCTTATAATTTGGTCCCCTCCATTAGATGAAACCGTAAAAATAGATGAAAAACCCAAAACGACTTCGTTTTGGGGATACAGAGTTACTAAAATACCATTGTTAGAATAAAAAATAAAATTAAAAAAACAAAGACCGAAACGGTGTCGTTACACAATCGTCCAGGCGGAGCTGTTTTAAAGTCTTGCAACAAGACGGCGCTGTGTGAGGCAGGCAGCCCAGAGAGGTGTAGTGACCCTTCCGGTTAGATCAACACCAATGGTCCTTCTCACCATGACCCAATCCTCGCCGAGAAGGATATGTTTGCATTGGTGGGGAGGCTAGACTTCACCGGTGTTCCTTTCCACTACTCGTCAAGATCATAAAATTTCAAGAAACATGTCAGGGGTCCTTCCCAAAACTAGTTGGTAGTTTTGTATCATCCCCGCGTTCCAAACCCAACCGAGAAAGAGGTGACAAGGTATGATTTGGGAGTTGTGGGTACAGTTCTGGTGCCTCCGGTGCTACCTATTCTTTTTTTGTTGAGGGAAAGCGAAACGATGTCGTTTTAGGGGAGTTTTTTAAATTTTATTTTTTATTCTAATGAGGGCATTTTAGTAACTCTGCATCTTCAAAACGACGTCATTTTGGGTTTTTCATTCATTTTCATGGTTTCATCTAACGGAGGAGGCTAAATTATAAGGGGTTGGTAGTTTGATGGGCTACTTTATAACAATTAAAACTTTGAGGGGCTAAATTACAAATGATTGATAGTTTTGGAGGTAATTTTATATTTTTCCCAAAAAATTATTTCTTTGGTAGGCGGTAAAATTTTTATTTCATTGGTTAATCCAACCAAACTCAATGCACTTGGGTCGACTTTTTTTGTTCTATGGGAGAAAATGCCCTTATTGTTCCCGATTGAACCAATGCTTAGCCCTAATTTTTTTTTTAAAACAAATTTAGAGCCCCTATTATCAAGTCTATTATGATAACACCCCTTTTTGTAGCCTTTAATTATCATGTGACACATCATCAATTTAAAAAAAAAAATGCAAAAAATAAAAATGAGAACAATCACACCAAATCAGAGAAAAAAAAAATATTTCTAATGCCCTAAAATTCGTTTATAATATCTCAAAACCTGTTTCTAATGCCTCAAAACTTATTTTTGGATTCAAAACTAAAATATAGAGTAGAGGTAGAAGATTAATGCTTTAGAGATTTGATCACCCTAAAATTTAGTGAATTTTGGTCCAAGTTATTTATTTTACTTTTTATATTTTTGCTTATGTGTTGATTATTGATTGAGGGCTGTAAAAGATGTGTTATGAGAATGGTCCTGATAAAAAGTTTTTTCTTCTTTTTTTTTTCTTTTTTTTTTTTTTTTTAATTTAGAAGTTTATATGAACATAATATAAAATTAATGAATTAGAATTGAAGATTTTAATACTCATGTCTCAATACGACTAAAATGAAAATAAATTATCACACCTAATATATATATATATTATATATAGAGAGAGAGAGAGAGAGAGGGAGAGAGGAGACATTACCTAGAAGGTGATAGTTTCCACCCGTAGAAATTTCACGGGAGGTACCTTATCGATCTTGTTGACTTGATCCAAAAATACAAATGTATTTTTCTGGACCGTGACCTTCCCAGTTTCCATATACAGAAACAAGTGGGGGCTGATCAGACGAAGTGGCGGGGACGTTGGAAGACAAGTGTTGACGACGTCAACTGTGAAATTAACGGATAATTTCCTGGACCTTCTTTCAGCAACAGACCGCATCATGCGTCACCCAAATTTTATATATATATATATGCAACTGTGTAAAACGTACACTTTTTTTTCCCCGAAAATACGATGTAAACAACAGTAATTAAACGTTATTCATTAGAGAAAAAGAAAGAAGAAACCAATTAAATAGGTGTTTCATGCAATCATGCTTCCGTTTGATTAGTTACGTACTTGGAATGATAACGTACACTGTAAACTATTAATTAATAATAGCCATGGCGTGTACGTTAGAAGGGTTTCTGCCAATATTGAATAAGAAAGATGATAAAGACTCCATTTTTTTTGTCCAATATTTACTTAATTTTTGCCTTTTTTTTTTAATAAAAAAATAAAGTAAAAAAAAAAAAAAAAAAGTGTCTAAAGCAATAATTTTTTTTTGTCATTTTAATTGGTGTTTTTTAAAAAATAAAAATTGCATTTTTCTTCATAAAAATGGTCATTTTTATAAAAATTGATTTTTTTTTTTTTAAAAAAAACCAACTAAAAGAATGACCCAACAAAATATTATTACTTCAAACACTTTTTTTATTTTTTACTTTTTTTTTCCTTAAAAAAAAAGACAAAAGTTGAACCTTTAACATTTTCCATTAAATAATATTGATGCTCTAGCTTTCCAATGTTAGAGCATTACGAATGGACGAGCTAAATTTTTATACAAAATGACTCCTCAAAATTTACTTTATCTATTTTAACTAATAAATTTTTACATGCCTTCAGTTATATTTTTATCTATATTATTTAAATATTATTATTTTTTATTTTTTATAAGGATTGTATGAAGATATTACAATCTATTTTGAATAGGGTAATGCTATTTGGTAATGAGAAATACTAGAGCATATATATACTTTTGTCTTTCTTTCATTAGATAGATTTGTAGAAACCACGATTTTAAAAAATGGAGAATAGAAAAGGATGAGAGAATAACATGAGTAATTAATGATTTAGCATTTCTCTCGCCTGGTATTTATAAAATAATATCCGCATAAGATTAGGAAAACAACAATCATTTCCCTTTTCAATGACACATCATAAGTAATAGAGACGTGTTATATATCTTCTCCCATCTTCCCCATTTTCAAGATTACTATTAAATTTGTGGGTCTTTTATATATATATATATATATGAATGAGTCTCACACAAGGCTCAAAGGTCCAATGTCTTTTTGAAAATTAAGAAGATGAGAGAAGGACTAAAAGAGGACAACAATTATTTTCTTAAGTTTTATGACAATTAGGTAATGGTTTACTACATAACATTATTATTTTTATTTTATTTTTTAATATATTATGGATTTATTTTAAGATAAGATGTGAGATCGGCTCTCTAAGAGAAAATTAATATAAAAACTGTCATCCATTTTTATGCAGGACTTAACCTCAGAGTAATTTTATAAGGCCCACTTGTGTCCTACTAAAATGATGTGACTATTAAAATCACTATTTGATCAAAATTCAATAATGATTAATGACAAGTCTAATAGTAATTTTAATAGCCACATTATTATTAGTAAGACACACATATGCCTTCTAACCTCTTACATGCCTAACAATTAGGCAAGTGCCAGCTAGCACAATTTCCATGGAAATTTTCCTACGCTTATTTGCTTGGATCATCATTTTGTTGTCATCAAAGTTACGTAAGCCTTTCTGCATGTGAAACATTTTCCCATGAATTTTCGTTTCTGCTGTTTATTTATTTATTTTTTTCCTACAATCCAACAAGAACAATAATATTAATTAATTTGTTTGTACATCAAATTATATCTGTTTGATCGAGTAGTTCACCTACTATAGTTGTTTGTTTTTATATTGAACCTGCCACACCTGCCACGAACATTTTTAATTATTAAATAAATCACTCTTATAATACACTATAATTTTTGTTCCCCATGGTTTTTATCAATTTCCAAGTCAACCGCAAACATTTGTTTGGCAACTCAGAAAAAGAAAAAAGAGAATCAATAAAAAGGTAATTGGATGTCATGTCAGGAAACTTCTGATTGGATGTCATGTCATGGATGATAAAAATAAGCAAAATCATGGAAAACTTTACTCTTCTGTTTTGTTGACTTTTATTGAGAAGAAGCGATCCCTTCCCTTACCCGCGAGGCAAAGTTACTTGTTCTACATGATTACGTGCGACTATTACAAATAATTTCTTCAAGTAAACTGAATGATCATTCATGAATCATGCACTTATCGAGCCTAAGAGCATCTTCAATAGATTGTAGATGCTCTAATTTAAACTCTATATTATATATATTTGGTTCATATAACACATAAATATCACCTATTTTCTTATCTAAAACACGTATTTTGTTATTGTGATTGTCTATTTTTAGCTCATCTCTCACTCTTGTCATCTCTGTCGCTCCTTGTCCTCTTCTTCAAACTTGTTCTTATCGTTTTCTCCTTTCTCTTAAAGGAAGTCATTTTTCTTTGAAATGAACATATATTAAACTGACATTTTTTGAGCTTAAAATGTCAAGTAAAAATGTCCCTAAAACCTGATTTTTTTTTTAATTATATAATTCACTTTCATTTGGCTCATCTCTCACTCTTGTCATCTCTGTCGCTCCTTGTCCTCTTCTTCAAACTTGTTCTTACCGTTTTCTCCTTTCTGTTAAAGGAAATCATTTTTCTTTGAAATGACCATATATTAAACTGACATTTTTTGAGCTTAAAATGTCAAGTAAAAATGTCCCTAAAACCTGATTTTTTTTAATTATATAATTCACTTTCATTTGTAAAGGACAAGGCAAAACTAAAATTTTGGAGAATCTATTTTATAAAAATACATAAAATTTAGAGTATATTTTCAAGATTTAAAAGGCATTTTTCAAATTTTGGTGTGCGATAGACCCGAGTGCAAGGTTGGTTTCATCAAACTTGATGAGACGAACTACCTAGATTCCTAGCTACCCATCCTTTGCAGCCATGCATAACCTATTGGAGATATATAGTGGATGGCCAAAATATTCATAGAACAATGAGAATGACGCTAAGATTGTGAATCATGCCTATGTGGTCCGGCAGGAGAAAGACCAGCTTCTCTTGACCTGTATCATTGTTCTTAATTTGTCACCTTCCTTGTCTTGGTGTCATCGATGTCTGGCCTCAACTCTTCTGGGCTTGCGTGGATTTCTCACTTGAAGTTCCAATTATAATCTACAGTGTTAGGAATAAATGTATTGTGGGCCGGATAGTCCGGAGGCCCGCAGCCCATCAATGATACTGTGATCCAAGTCTCAATTAGCAGGTTGCGTAGTTAATAGAGATCCGGCCCAAAATAACTAATAGTAAGTAAGTACTGTAGAGGCCCAGTTGACCAGGGCTAATTCTTAGGAACCGGCTTCTCGGGAGTATCAAGCCCTTCACTTCCTGGGACCCATCATCATTACAAATTAACAAACATCGTCGGTTATCCAAACTCTTAACATCCAGTCAATGACTTCTACTAAGTTATAGACTCTTGCCCCCATTATCCGATATCATAAGGATAATGTTAGAGCTCGTATGCAACTGCGCTTACACACATTTTCTCATGAATTTTACTTGAGCGTTGAAAGAAGATCACACTTAACACATGACAATTTCTTTTAATGTTTACATTATTTCGTGTTTTTTTTCTTCGTATCAGAATTAAGTTCATCCCGAGGTTTGCGTTCACTACCATAAACTGTTCTAACATACAGCATGCATGAAAGTAAATCATATATGAATATCTCAATCAACCCAAATTATAGGTATATTAATTATCTGTCTTGGGTATAACCTTGTTGTTGACCATGCTCTTATTTTCTTTGTTATTAGTGGCCTCAGCCCAACTTACAACTCATTTGTTACTTCATTTTCGTTTGCTGTGAGTGACCAAAAGTTGACATTTTCTGATTTTTCTATATTTGTCTTGTTAATTATTTTTCATTTCAGTTATACATTTTATATGTTAGGCTTTAATTATTAAAAGAGAGTTTGAGCTTATAAGTATGTGAAAGGGCGTTAAAATATTAATTAAATAATTAAATTCATAGATTCTGACCTACCTAAATTTTAAGTAATGACTTGATGAAAAAAAATGTCCTGAAAAATGTGAATTATGAGATTAAAAAAAGAAAAAAGCATAGTTTTGTGCATTCTGAAATATCAAAAAGGATTATAAATGTCTTGAAAATGCGAACGACATCGTTTCGTGAGTACTTTATCTCAAACGGTGCCGGATAAAAGGCTGCCTTCTCTCACACTCACAGTTTGAGAAGGAAAATGGCAGCTTCTCCTGCTCACCTATCGCTCCTCTGCAAACCTCCTTCACCTTCACCTTCATTATCACCCCACATCCTCTCAACCCTCCCCAGGGCCAGCTCCGTTCCTTACAGTCCGACCCGACCCGCCAACTCGCGGTTCAAATGCTTGGCCGGTCAGACTGGGTTCTTCACTCGGCTCGGGCGCTTGATCAAGGAGAAGGCCCAGAGTGACGTGGAGAAGGTCTTCTCTGGCTTCTCGAAAACCCGCGACAATCTCGCCGTCATTGACGAGCTCCTCCTCTACTGGAACCTCGCCGACACCGATAAAGTCCTCGACGAACTCGAAGAGGTTTTTCTTGTCCCCTCTTTTCAGCGCATGCTTCGTTTGTTTCCCCAGAAAACTGTTTATCGGACAAAAATTTCCCAAAAAGTATAATTCGGAAAAATGTTTTCGTATGTTTGATTATTGAAGTTATCATTGGTTGCTATTCACTAATTTCAGGCTCTACTGGTGTCTGACTTCGGTCCAAAGATCACCATTAAGATCGTGGAGAGGTTGCGGGAGGATATATTGGCAGGGAAGCTTAAGTCAGGGAATGAGATTAAGGTATTGATACTGAGCTTTTGCATATAAGACATTAATCTACTGCTCTCTGAGTTAAATTGTATGTTCATTGTGGTCAGTCCATGTAGTTTTTTTCATTTTGCTTTTGAAAATAAAAAGTTCGATTCAATGAGTTTGTGTTTTTTTTCCTCAATAACAAAAGGCATTGGTGTGGATTGTTGATATGTGGATTTTTTATGGATTTTAGGATGCGTTGAAGAAGAGTGTGTTGGAATTCATAACTAAGAGGGGTAGTAAAACCGAGCTTCAGCTTGGATTCAGGTTTGGGCGTTTAAAGCATTGGTTTTGCCTGATTTCATGTTTCGCGAGATTGATATTGTCCTCAATTTGGAGTGTTCCTGGGATTAATTTTTGTTATGCCATCAGGAAACCCGCTGTGATTATGATTGTGGGTGTCAATGGAGGTGGCAAGACAACATCACTTGGTAAGATGGGAAATTACTGTGGTTGCCAGTTACCTCCTGAGCTTTCAATGTTAGTGGTTAAACTCCATTTCTTTTAGGAAAAGTGCTTCTGAAGAAGGTTTTGGTAGAAGAGGCTAGCTAACTTGAAGGTGTAAGAGAGGCTCATCTTTTATATTTCCATGTCTAGATTAACAAACATGAAGTTCCGGCTCCAGGCTTCACAATTATATATTTAGTGGAATTTATGCAGCGTAGTAGATTTTTTTTTTTCAGAATCATTTTTCTGCTGAACTTAATTGGTAGGGATCTCTTCATGTTGAATGATATTACACCAATTACAAGCTTCTAGTGATTTTTTCAAGTCAATAGAGTATATGGATTATTTTATCATAAAAAACAATTCTTCATGTAAAATTTTTGCTCAAACTAATAAATCTATGATTTAGGTTTTTTTTTGGGAATAAAGTTCCAATTTATTACAAACAAGAAAATGATTTTCTAATTTAACTGCTCCTTGCAGGAAAACTGGCCTATAGACTGAAAAACGAAGGGGCCAAGGTGAGATTATTATTGCTTTTCCTGCAATGGAATATAATGAGGAGAATGCCTTACAAAGAAGAAAACCGAAACAGTAGAATTTGTTGTTCATTTGAGGACCTGAACTGTACTTAGTATGGTCCCTTAGTTTTATTTTTTTTGGTTTATTAGTATGAGTACTAATATAAATATTTGATTGATAGAAGGAAAACATATCCGAAACAGTGGAATTTGTTGTTCATTTGAGGACCTGAACTGTACTCAGTATGGTCCCTTAGTTTTATTTTTTTTGGTTTATTAAACTAAGATAAATATTTGATTGATAGAAGGAAAACACATTGAGAATGTATTTTTTTTTTCCAATTAAAAAAAAATTTACTCATGTCAACCTAGTGGGATAGGGGTGTGGTTCTTAGCATTACTCATGTTTGACATAAGGAGCTCATTCCTCAGGCTTCTTTCAGTGACGTCTGCAAGTTCAAATTTGGTTTAAATTACCTTATATAGTAGGATGATTTATGTTGCTCTGAGAGAAAACATCAAACGTACTTCTTCTTTTTTAAGTATAGAAAGGACTTGACTTGTAGTAGATGCTATTGTCTAGAACAACTTGTGTTGATATAGACAAAAACTTAAATAAGCTTGTCTGACCTTTTCATTTGGGTTGGTATTCTAAGATATAACAGGATTTAGGTTGGACAAATGGGGGTTAAAATCATATTGTAGAAAGGTTTTTGGAGTGTCCATGGAAAGATCAGGATATTTCAGGAATTCTTAAGGTGTCTGTTATTTGAGGTGATGGGTTATTGTGTGTACCTTGTTATAGTTTGTATGAACGGTTTAGACACAATAGGTGGAGACTATTATATTATTCAACTTATTCAACTTTAACCTAATACAAGCATCCTATTATATAGATTAGGGAAATACCATAAAGACTAAACTACCCCCAAAACCCTAATGACTCAAACCCTAACTCTTCTAACATACATAATCATACGCACATATGTTGATCTTTTACCAGATGAAGCTAATGTTTCAAAAGTTTAACTAGTTTGACCTCATTTTGCTTTGCTTCTTCACATTTATAAAAGCTGCCAAGTGGAGCATGACTACTTCATGAGTTGGTTCTTCATTCTATTTTTTGAAAATGTGCCAGATATTGATGGCAGCGGGAGATACTTTTAGAGCAGCTGCTAGTGATCAGCTGGAGATATGGGCTGAGAGGACTGGGTGCGAGATTGTGGTGGCTGACAGGGATAAGGCGAAAGCATCATCAGGTAGACAACTAAAGTAAACTAGTCTAATGAATTCATTTTTGCATCTCATTTCTAATGTTCTGTTGTCTTTAGAAGTTTTAGATGCAATTTTATAAATACTAATTCATGATATTAAAGTGCTTCCTAATAGTTCTTTCACAAGCTGTGAAAAGAGGGAAGGAACAAGATTTCGATGTAGTGTTATGTGACACTTCTGGACGTAAGTACACACAGCTTTTATGGTTAGCTTTTAGCTTGTTGTGTAGTTTAATGTGCCTCTTTGTGGATTAAATTTCAGCAAAACTGTAATTTTATGGTGTCAGGTCTACACACTAATTACAGCCTGATGGAAGAGTTGATTGCATGTAAAAAAGCTGTGGGCAACGTTGTTTCAGGTGCACCAAATGTAAGCTCAAATTATGACAGCTTCTCTTCCTGTTTTAGATAGGTATATATGTTTGAATGTTTGCGAATCTGGAGGCATGCCTGAGAAATTTTAGGGTGGGGATCTAGGATATGGTACTAAAGTATGACCTCTATGTTGCGGTACTGAAGTATGACATCATTAGTGTTTGTTGCTTTGGCCCTTTGTGACATAAGCAAGTGGTACCATTGAAAAACTGATTTTTTTATTTTCTCTTCTATAAAAAGGTAATAACTCATTGTCATCCTCCTTCTGATTTTTTTATTTTTTATTTTTAAATTTTTTTACTTGTCCCAATATATGTATATAAGGGACTTATTTCTCCTGTTTTACTTCTGTATGGTGGTTTCAATCTCAAGTACCAGCTATTATTGTAATCTACAGACAGGTTTCCGAAATGAAAAATATTAGATGTTAGTTAGATGCTGTATAATTGAATGAAATTTGTGTGTTTTGACAACTGCAGTTATTCCATTTAGAGTAGCCATCTCTTATGGTCTCTTTGATGACCCCTGGTGTTGTGGAGAATAGCTTAAATAAATTTTAATTTTCATATCTGGATCTATATGAACGAAGATTCCTTGTCTAACCAAATTTTGTTTCTCTGTTGTGCGATGTAATGTTTTAAGACTTTTTTGGGTAAGTATGTTTCTAAGACTTGTCTATAATAATATCATTTATTTGCAGGAGATCCTGCTAGTTTTGGATGGGACCACTGGTTTGAATATGCTACCACAAGCAAGAGAGTTCAATGAAGTATTATTCCCTTCTTTGCCTTTTGCATTAACGTGGTTTGGTACTAATTTTATTAACTGCTTTTTTATGAGGCAACACAACGTTTATGTAAACTTTTAACTTGGAGCTTTTGTGGCAGGTCGTTGGAATAACTGGTTTGATTTTGACAAAACTTGATGGTTCTGCCAGAGGTGGCTGCGTGGTAGGTTTTAATTTTCATCTGAACAATATTCCCTGGTGTAATTTCTGGCTTCCTTTTTTTATCCTTCTTATATACTTATATATTTAAAACGATCTTGTTAATCAATAAACTGTAATTTCTTGTTGCAGGTCAGTGTGGTTGATGAGCTTGGCATCCCTGTGAAGTTTGTGGGTGTTGGAGAGGGTGTTGAAGACCTTCAACCCTTTGATGCAGAGGCCTTCGTTAATGCCATATTTTCATAAAGCCTAAGAAGTGGTCAGTACAAATAACTGTTCACTTTTCTGATCTCTGATAATAGTGAAATTTTAGATCCTGTCAGTTGTTTTATTTGACTTGTATATAATACATTCTCATCGAGGTAAAGTGTAGGTGTCCATGGCACCAGCTTCCTTCTAGTACAACTTCTGCTTTTCTTCTTTTTCCCCCATATTTCACAATCAAATTTAATCACCGCTGCCTATCTTATACCATTTTACTGGTTCAGAAACCCAATCGATATTGTAATGCAAATTTCTCCTAAGATACAGTTACAATTGATTATTCCTTGAATTTTCTTCATAGCACGCTAAATTAATGTTTTCTTTTTGTCTGCCTTCTCTTTCAAGGGTTTGGCCTTTACAATTCAGCAGAACTTCTTACCATATAGTAGCAGGACAGGTGACAGCAAGCAAACCTTAATAAAATAGTGCCGGAAGTGAAGAGGTTAAACCTTGAGGTTACTCACGGTGGTTGCAAGAATACATTCTTACAAAAGACGTGAAGAAATTGCTGAGACCCTGTACACAATTGTTTCCTGCTTATAGTGGCTGACAGTGATGACAATTGGGTGAGAGAGAATCCCCAATTGGTTGTTAGTTTTACTCTTTTTTTTTTTCTTTTTTTTTTGGGTGTGTTTTAGCCATAAGAATTAAGATAAGCAGCTTGTTTAACTCATTTATTTCAATGTAAAAAGGGTATAAATGGTACTGACGATGAAGTGAAACTCATGCGGCATTGTTTCTGTACGGTTCTAATGATGTGCGTTCATTTTTCATGTCCGAGTATATATTGGTTTCAGTCAGGAGTCCCAAACCGGCGGCATGACATCATGTACCCTTTAGAGAGAATAAAACAAAATTTAGACTATGAAATGAATTTTGCTATTCTTGATGTGGGTCGGATCCGGGACTAATGAGGACTAATGACATAAGAAGGATTAGAGTCTTATTAATCTTATTGATCTTGGAAATCAACGTGCACTCCTTGTGGCTTTTAAAATTATCATTGAATTTGAGATGGTTTTTATTAAATTTTGATCTATTCGTAATTTTAAAAATCACATCACATTTAAAATGACTCTACTAGTTTTTCTTATATCGCTACTTCGGATAATAAATAGTCAAATATTCATATAATCATTTATTTCTTATTTAAGGAAGTACTTCAGTATAGAACATGTCGAATGACTTATTAGAGTAGGTTATTAAAAAAAATTTCTGATTTAGATGAAATATAGAAGATCCACTCATAAATTCACTCATTGGTTAAGTAGAGCAAATTCTGTGTTATCGAATATGAAATTAAATCACTTAACACTGTTACACCAAGTCTCAAATACGTTTTTTATAAGAAGTCTAAGAGTTATATGAATTAATTTCGAAAAAAGGGCAATTATTTTATTATTTTATTACTCGAATACTTTTTCCCTCTTTGGGTGAAACAGGATCCTCTTCAGCCTTATAGAAACCCATTCTGTTATTACCTCAATTGTACAAGCGAAAATGCATAAATAATCTATACCTATTCACAAAAACGTTCATAGGTAGAGATTTAAACTGAAAAAAAATTCTTCATAACTTGGCAATGGGCATGTTGTAGAAGGTAGCACGAGCAGTATAGACTAATTGCCCTGTTTTCTTGAGCTTGAACTCCACTGCAACTAAAGCAAGATTTCTTCCACTCCTCACTACAGAGCCATCAACTATCACCTCTGCCTGTATGCAGACAACCTCACAGAAATTTGATAAGGAAATAACAATCATCAAGCATGTGCTTGCATATGCTACTAGAAAGTCACTAACACAATGCATCAAAGAAGAGAACTCACATTCAATGGAGCACTAGAGAGATATGAAATGCTCAGTTCCCCAAGAGAAAGTTCCTTATCCTCAGCCACCACGGTTCTGGCACAAGCAATCGACACAGTCTCAGCAACAGCCGCAATAGCCCCTCCATGAAATGAACCATAGCGATTCTGCAAACCCAAGAAAAAACATTTACCGTTCATTTGAGGAAATGAAGTATGTCATAACAATGATCAA
Source organism: Carpinus fangiana (assembly GCA_006937295.1). Taxonomy (NCBI): domain Eukaryota; kingdom Viridiplantae; phylum Streptophyta; class Magnoliopsida; order Fagales; family Betulaceae; genus Carpinus; species Carpinus fangiana. The sequence continues at coordinate 58,434,775 of CM017321.1, forward strand.
GTGATGAAAATTCACCATTTCCATCAGCTCAGGCTTTGAAATTTTACTCCATTTAAGAGAAAAAATAACTCTGAAGCTTTGAGAAATTACAATTTCTCTTCGTTTCTCATTTTCTGCGACCAAATAAGACATAGCGTCCCAACTTTCCTCAGACCCCCAGATACTAAAACATCTTACTCCTCCAATAAGAAGATAGAAATAACACAAAAATTACATTTTTCAACGAGCAACTCGAATTTAAGTCTCAGCAACCAAAAACATAATAGATATAAGAGAACCATGGAAAAGGAAGCAGAGAGAAGAGTGACGAGAGGTACAACGATAGGAGGTTTGATGGTGAGGAAGCAGGTGACTCGGCCACGTAGGACCCGGTCTGGCTTGAGGAAGCCGCGAACCAGGTCGGAGTAGAAGTCCTTGGTGTTGCAATTATCAGGGATGGAGTCGGTGACTCCCATTCCTCGAAGGGAACTTGATAGCCGCGACACATATTCAGAAGGAATTTCCTTGGCTATTGTTGCAGATAAAGACACTATTTCTGGGAGATGAGTATCTGAGGGCTTCGCCATCGTTCTTTTTTCCTTTCCTAAAATCTGGTGGTCTGCCGGATCCCATCCATCATGCCTGTCAGTGGTTGGTTTTTCACTTTTACTAGTTTTTGTCTGTAATTCTTTCCCATAACGCTTTTCCCACTCGTCTTCGGCTAGAATAATCATAAATATATATATGATTATTAAATGCCACATATTCCTATATATATTCGGCATGACTTAATTAGGATTCGTTTGGAATTAAGATTTTAATAAGTATAATTTTAAAAATTATATTTTTGAAATTGTTCCTTTTCAAAATTATAAAGGCATTTGATAAAACATGTTAAAAAATATTTTTTTTATTAAATATTTGTTATGAGAAATTCTAATTTTGATTTAATTTTTTTTAAAAAAATAAACATTCCTAGTCAGCTTATAGAAATTTCATTTTTTTTTTCTATTTTAAATTAAGTATTTTTTAAATCGCAATGTTAAACGCCTTATGTTTTACGATATCTTTTAAAAATGTAGATTATTGTCTATAAGAGATAGTTCAATCGATTGGAATCACGCTTAATAAAATAAAAATCACTAACTCGAATCATCCTCTTCCTTCTTGTGTGAACATGTTAATAAAAAAAAAAAAATCATAAATTATTCATATAAAATTGCAATCACAAACGCACTATCAGCGTTTGTAAATATGAATTGCATAAGCTTGACTCATCTCATTAGCTTATTTGTGTGTGTATATATATATATAACACTATGATTATTATTATTTTTTTTTTGACATGTCCACACAAGGGAATGCGAGGGGGATTCGAATTTGTGACTTTCGCTTCATTAGGCATGATTTACAGTCGAATGAGCTACCCCTTGGGGACAACACTATGATTATTGATTAGTGAATACATCTATCATTAATAAATATATATAAAACATTATGATTATTGATTAGTGAATACTTCTATCATTAATAAGACAAGTGGGAAAAACGTATTGGAAAGAATTTAAGAAAAACTAGTATAGCGAAAATCCACCGGCATGATCGGGCAAATAACCACCAGGTTTTAGGAGAGGAAAAAAGAAGCAGACAGAGAGATAATGGCGAAGCCCTCAGATACTCATCTCCCAGAAATAGTGTCTTCCTCTACAACAATTGCCAAGGAAATTCCTTCTCAACGTGTGTCGGCAGTAACAAATTTCCTACGAAACATGGGAGTCTCCGACCCGGTCCCTGATAATTGCAATACCAAGGACTTCTACTCCGACCTGGTTCGCGGCTTCCTCAAGCCAGACCGGGTCCTACGTGGCCGAGTCACCTGCATCCTCACCATCAAACCTCCTGTCGCTGTAACTCTCGGCACCCCTCTTTGCTTCATTTTCTATGGTTCTCTTACAGTCTTACATCTATTCTGTTTTTGGTGGCTGAGACTTAAATTCGAGTTGTTCCTATTTTCTGATTTGAGGACTAAGATGTTTTAGTATCTGGGTCTGAGGAAAGTTGGGAAGCTATATGCTTATTTAGTTATTTGGTAGCAGAAAATGAGAAACAAAGAGAATTGTAATTTCTCATTGCTTTGAAGTTCTTTTTCTCTTATGAAAATTGTAATTATTACATCAGCTTAGATCAATGCTACACTACTTGGTATACATATAATGATTTTGTTGTTCGGGGTTCCACTATCACTTGTTCTATCCCCCCCAAAATGAAGTTGTTTAATATGGCCAAGTATTTCAACCATAACTAAAAAATCATGACACTCTTGTAATGTTTTTCCTTTGTTTTTCTTTAATAAATTACCATTTTTCCCAAAAGCCCAAGGTCATGGGAAATGGTAAATTACCATTATTATGACATATTTCATTTCCTCAGATGAATGGTAAATGTTTTTCTTGGGTTTGCAGAATTTTTATGGTTCACTTCATGGAGGGGCTGTTGCGGTTGCTGCTGAGACGGTGTCAATAGCTTGTGCCAAAACTGTGGTGGCCGAGGATAAGGGACTTTCTCTTGGGGAACTGAGCATTTCATATCTCTCTGGTGCTCCAATGAATGTGAGTTTTTTTTTAGCCTCCCTTGCTATGATGATCAAAGTGCATTCGATCAAGGTACTCCAAGAAGCCCCATTCACAGTAGTGTTCATAGGTCATTAGAACTGTGTGCGATTTGTAAGTGTTGTTCAAATGCGACAGAATCATGTTCAAAGGCAATTGCAACACGGTAGTTTTGTGCTTTGTTTTTCAGGTTTGCCGCCATACTATGTTGTTTTTTTTATTAGTTTTCAATAAGAAACACTCTAGTAGTGCATTTTAGGAGTAAGTAAGTTTTGCAAGCATTGGTGATGTGTATGAGTGCGGTGAGACAACATACGATGAGTAGTTGAAGACACATTTGCAACGCTTAGAGGAGTAGTTTGACTGGATAAGGATTGGTAACCAGTTTGGGGATCAAATTGGCGTGTTAACTGAACAAATTGCCGCCTTGGGGGTTCTAATGGGCGTCGCCATCAACCAAATCCGCGTTTTGTGGTGGAAGATGACAATTTTAGTGTTGGGGATGAGCTTATTAATCTGTTTGCAGAGCCGCAACGCTTAGAGGAGTAGTTTGACTGGATAAGGATTGGTAACCAGTTTGGGGATCAAATTGGCGTGTTAACTGAACAAATTGCCGCCTTGGGGGTTCTAATGGGCGTCACCATCAACCAAATCCGTGTTTTGTGGAGGAAGATGACGATTTTAGTGTTGGGGATGAGCTTATTAATCTGTTTGCAGAGCCATAGAGCAAGGAGGGAGCATCCCTTGGTGCCAAACAACATTAAAAGATTCGAGCATCCCTTGAGTTCGAATGTTGCTTGCACAACTTGAATAATTTTCAGATTGGGTAGCTGCTGTGAAGGAAATATTGGATTTTAATGAGGTTCTTGAGGATGAGAGAGTTCCTTTGGTGGTAGCGAAGTTTAGGGGGAGATTCACTGCATGATGGTAGCAATTGAAGCAAAGTAGAGTGCAACAAGGGAAAATCAAGATCAATAGTTGAGAATGATTGAAACACATGAGAGCAGTAGCACGTGTTGATCTTGCAGGGTCAAATGATCAGTTGGTTTCTAGATACATTTGAGGTATGAGACAACAATTCCAAAATTTTGTCTAGGAGACCATTGGAAAACGTAGGAGGAAGTATTGGAGGTAATAGTCGCCCAATTCCCACACCACCTGCATATAATGTTGTTCCACCACCTACACAGAAATAAATGGGAGCCGAATGTGTAGCCACTAGCCTAACAAAGGCAGCTTCGACTAGTGTCCCGCCACGTTGTTTCAAATGTGGTGAACCTGGACATAGCAGATTGTAGAAAGGGTAATCCTTATGGTAAGGGAATAGAATTCAGGGAATCAAGGATGATGCATTAGTTGATGTTGATCAAGGGCCACAATATGATTGCTGAAGTAGATGGTGAGGAATTCTCTCCAACTTAGAGAGGATGATGTAGATCGAATAGTCCATAATTTCATGAAGAAATTTGAAGAGAAAAAGCGACGTTCAAACAACATCATCTCTCGTTCGAACATGATTGCAAGATGTTCTTCAAGTGAGTTTTTGAAAGCCTCGATTGCTATGGCGATTGAAGCACATTTGATCGAGGGTGTTCTTGAGGGTAATCGCGGAAGCCCCCATTCGCATTAGTGTTCGTAGGTCGTTCGAACCATGTCCAATTTGTAAGTATTGTTCGAATAGGACTTAATCACGTTCAAACACAATCTCGGTAGGGTAGTTTTGTACTTTGTTTTCCAGGGCTATGACCCTACTTATATTTAAGCCTAATAAGGACAGCTTGGCCACCAAATTATGTTTTTTTTAGTCAGTTTTCAATAAGAAACACTTTAGGAGTACTGTTTCTTCTATTTTTTGCGATCCCTTCAATTTTTCTTGGTTTTGTGGAAGAATTGTGAATTGTGTGCTTATAGATTCAGCAACATAGTACGCCACTTGGCATCAGTTAGGGACTTTGAGGCTGCTTTATTATTCATGGGAATAACAACTATTCCATAGGAATGGCTATTGCTTAAAGTGAGGAATAGTTCCCATAAAGGAGAGGAATAACTATTCCTTTCTTGTTAGGAATAGCATGCTGACCAAAGGCTGGAGTTTTCTGAAACATTTTAACTGCAACCTCATTTTTCTTGGGTGAATCAGACTAAGAGTGATCTTGATACTGAAATTGCATTGTTTATTTGTTATTTCTATCACTTTGATTACTTGAATACCCCTGTATCACGCACAAGTCATAAAGGATGTTACTAATTTGCAGCCTTAGTCATGAGAATGGTGCTATCTGTTTTAATTTGAAAAAGTGTTTTGATTGACATAAATGTGAAAGTAGTTTTGAGTTGTTTATTAATGCTTTTGCTTTTTGGTAGAAAGCAAAAAGCTTGGGCAAAAATCGTTGCAAAACAAACTCAATGGTATTTCTCGTAAGTATTGGTTGGGCTCTTAACATGCATTGTCATGATTCGGTCATAGAGGAAGAAAATTCCAGGCTAAAGACAAGTTCTGCTAACTTGTTACCATGATGTCTTGCTTTGATCGTTTTCTAGTAGCATATGCATGAACACGCTTGATGATTGTGATTTCTTTTACTATTTTCACATTGTGATGCCTGTTTTTTTTGTTGGTTCTTTTTCCTTTTCAAATTTCTTAGGTTCTACTTTTTCTGCATGCAGGCAGAGGTGATAGTTGATGGCTCTGTAGTGAGGAGTGGAAGAAATTTTACTTTAGTTGCAGTGGAGTTCAAGCTCAAGAAAACAGGGCAGTTAGTCTATACTGCTCGGGCTACCTTCTACAACATGCCCATTGCCAAGTTATGAAGTGTTGTGGTTTCGACAAATTTTCGAGTTTAAATCTCTACCTTTAAACGTTTTTCTCAATCTAAGTATATATTTTATATGCATTTTCGCATGTATAATTGGGGTCAGAACAAACTGGTTTGCATAAGGCTAAAGAGGTCCAGAGGATCATTTTTCACCCACAGGGGGAAAGTATTCAAGTAGCAAAATAATTGAGATATGCTTTTTGTATTTTCTTGTCCTTCTCTCATTCTTTTTCGGGGACGTGGCATAACAATCCACCCTTAGATTAATCTTTAATTAAAATAATAATAATAATAATATTCAATGGTGGATTAATAATACCATGTCAGCAAAGAAGGATAAGTGAAGGACAAGATCAATCTTAATCTATATATATATAGCCCTTAACCATAATTGTTTCTTTTATGTAAGACATGATGGCCATGGATGCTCTATAGATCTATAGCACAATTTTCTCAGCTTAAAGAATTATAATCTTGTACATGATAATAAAAATAAATATTATTTTTTTTAAAAAAAAATTAATGAACTTTATCTCAAGGCTGCTTTACTTCCAAATACTTTGCCGCTAATGGGGTTAGAGTTGAGACTCAATACCTTTTCGTTTTGGTATCTTAAATCATTTATTATCTAAAAAATTTTAAGTTTACAGAAAATTATGAATTAATTATTTAATTAATATTTTAATACATACCATCTTTTTATTTTTTTTTGGATATAATGTCAGTTCTTATAGATTAAATGATTTATTCTTTCTGTGCGAGTTTTTGGTTAAAAATTAAAAATTTGTTACTTTGATTATATGCTTCTGTAATTGAACTATTATGTCCTTGTTCATGTGAAAATAATGGTAAAACAATTACCCCCCCTCTCTATTTTTTTTTTTTTTTTTTTGAGAAATACCCCCCCTCTCTATTGATGCAAGCCAACGTTTATGCTTTTTACTTCATTAATCCCAAAAATGATGCTAATTAAGCCCACTAATATAAGAACTTCATTAATTCAATACATTGTTGAGTTGAAGCATGAATTTGGATTAGGTGCTTTAGTTTTTTTTAACAATTTAATTTTACTCTCTTTCTCATAAAATTTTTGAAATTAAATTACTGCACATTTGATAAAATTTGTATACAGTACCTAAACTAAATCCAGATAGTTTACTTAACCCACAAAATTAACACGTCTGTTTGTGAAATTTATAAAAGTGTTTTATGTTGTATTTATCTTTAAAACACAAAACGAAAAACACAAACGTTAACAAAAACACAAATGGTAGTGAGTGGAGATTCCTATTCAAAGATATTGAACCACACATTAATCCACAAAGACTTTCACATCTTGGCAACCGGCGTGTGGTAGAAGGTGGCCCGAGCAGCGTAGATCAGCTGTCCAGTTTTCTCGAGTTTGAACTCCACTGCAACTACACTCAAATTTCCTCCGCTCCTCAAGACAGACCCATCAACAATCACCTCCTCCTGTGCATAAAGAAGAGTCCCATTTCACTTTTGGGGCTTATTGGCCTATTCATCAAGGAAAATGTTTCGGCTACTACAGATTCATGGTGAACAAAAAAACTCACGTTACTTCGAGCACCGGAGAGATATGACACGTTGAGTTCCCCAAGAAAGAGTTCTTTATCCTCAGCCACCACGGTTCGAGCACAAGCAACTGACACCGTCTCAGCAATAGCCGCAACAGCCCCTCCATGTACTGAACGATAGACATTCTGCAAGCCCACGAATAATAAACATTTGGTTGCCGAGAAAACGGAGGAAAAACAGAGCATAATGATCTTAGACAAGTTCCATTTTCTGGGTTTTCAACAGTATGTGAGAAAGAAGGGACAAAAAAACCCTTGTAGTGCCAATTTGAGTAACCCGCAAAGAAAGAAACGTTAGCCCAGATTCCTAAATATAAAAATCACCCAATAAATTAACCGAGCTCCGAAATCCAGAATTCACTGATTTGGGATTGTCAAAATTATATGCAAAAAAAAAATGACGGGTCGAGAATTTTCCTTTTCCTACATTTCCTCGGCAACAAAACGGTTCTCAGGCATATAATACAACGAAAAAGAAGTGAGATTAGAAATTGTTACAGTGATATCCGGTGCGACGGAGAGGAGACAGGTAACTCGGCCACGAACGACTCTTTGGGGCTTGAGGTGGCCGCGGATCAGGTCGGAGTAGAAGTCCTTTATGTTGCAATTTTCTGGGACGGGACCGGAGATTTCTACGTCTTCAAACATATGTTTGATCGCCGTCACAGAATGAGAAGGAACGTCCTTGGAGATTTTCACTGAGCCATAGAATGATTCTGGGAGATGAAGATTGGTTATGGAGGGTTTTGCCATTGACCGTCCCTTCCTTCTTGCGATTTTTCTTCTTCTTAGCTGAAGCTCTCTGCTTCAAATCCAAATATATATATATATATATATATAAGGTTTGAAATTACAGTTTAGAAATTGTTTTTATTCCGTCCCTAAAATGGTGTTGCTTTGTCCTCGAGAGGTAGCTCAATCGGTTGGAATTACGCCTCATGAAGCGGAAGTCACTAATTCGAATCTCTCATCCCCCTTTTATGTCCATCCCCTTTTATGTGGACATGTCAAAAAAAAAAATGGTGTTACTTTTAAAATTAATATTAAATTTATAATTAATTATTATTAAATTATGCCTCCATAAATATTTGATTTAATTAATTAATTGATGACATGTTACATTTGTTTCAAATAGACCAACAAATTGATGTCACATGGTTCTCGTTTAATACATCATATGTAACTATACCACTTAATGAGAGCATCGCCGGCAATACTTTTTATTTAAGCTATTCAAAATATCATTTTTTTTTCCATTTTGGCTACTAGTTTTTCATTACACACTCTAGCAGAATTTTTATTTTAACCATCTCTTTTAATTAAATATCATTTTTTAATATTATTTTATTATTTTTTTCTTTTTCATTTCTTCCCCATTTTATCTTTTCATTTTCTCTCACCTGCGGATCACCACTCACCCACCCATTTTCTTCCCCATCTCTCTTCCACTTCTCTCTGAAACACCAGTATCTGCACAAATGGGTTTCGATGGGTTTCGTCGTGGTCTGCTCTACGGAATTCGTGGTGTGAATGGGTTTCGTCGAAATACCAAAGGGGCTGCTCTGCGGACGCCTGGTCCAATTATGGAGAAGAAGAGTAATATGGACTTCGACGAGCAGATCGCCCAACTCATGGAGTGCAAGCCACTCGTGGAGCAACAAGTTCCGTTATAATTTTTCTTTTTTCTGAAAAAAATGAGGATCTGTTTGGATGTTTGGATCTGTTTTCTGAAAATGCTTCATTGAACTGTTCGTGAAAATGCTACGGTCGGGGAAGAAGACGAGCGAGAGAGAGAGAGAGAGAGGGAGAGAGAAAAAATCATAAAAAAAACTCTTAACAGGTGCTACAGTAGGTATACTATAGCATCTGCAAACAAACCTGTTAGTTTAGCCATTCTATTGGAGGATGAAAACTTGGGAATTTAGCTAAAGAGTTAGTTCGAAGCATCTTTTGGAAATGCTCTGAGGGGGCTACACCACATGAATGGGTGGCTAACCATATTTGATGAGAAGGGCCTCCCCTCATAAAGCAGTGGCCACTATCAATTGGTGAAAACATGATTTTCTACATTTCAAGTGAAATAAAGAAAAACTATTTTAGGGCTACTCAGATGAGGAGGGTGTTCCCTCCTCCTCTTCCCTTCTCCCTCTACTCCCCGCTCATATCCTCCTCCTCCCCTTCTCGTTTTTTTCTTCTTCTTCTTCTTCTTCTTCTTTTTTTTTTATTTATTATTTTATTATTTTTAATTTTTAATTTTTTAGGTGTTATTCAACTAGACTAGCAACTTTGGTTTCTTCCACCAAACCACCGCACTGTATCGCTCATCTCCTCCTTGAGATTAGTGAAGTTTTAGATTTAGGTCTTCAAACTTATATCTACTCTCCTCAACCAGTTTTCGCTTTGCCACGCGCCAACACCGGCCAGTGCGCATCGTCTCCTTCACCTCGTTCGCTGTTGCTGGTTGTTTGTGTTTTTGTTTTTAAATAAGAGTTTTCTTCTCTTTAGATTTTCTCTCATGCATGAGCAATCTATGGGGTGAGGAGGATTAGATTGGTGTGAGGTCATAGCTACCCTTGTCTTAAAGGTTGAGAAATATAGCTATCTGTGACTCTGTGTCTTAGATCTAGTTTGCCCAAAAGCAGATATGTGCATTAATTGCAGTTGTACATAGGTTAGTGAGAAATTGAGATCATAGATAATGAGTAATTATAAAATTTGTATTGTATCTATGAAGTTGTAACCTCATACATTTAGTTATGATTTTTTAGAGCTTTTATGTTCTGTGATGTAATATCTTTATGATCTGGATCTTATTGTAATGAAATTGTAAAGATTCCCGTTTAAAAAATAAAAAATAAAATAAAAAAACTATTTTAAAATACAAATTTATATACCCTTCACCTTCAGGCCTTCACAAAGCGAGGTGGCTGAGGGGGTGGTTTTGCCCCTCATAGAAAGGGGCTGCGACTCGCCCCCCACGGTTAGGAATGATCTATTATTTTTGTTTACTTTTATTTTTTCTTTATTTTATTTTATTTAGGATATATTGATAATTTTCAAATTGTGTCACGTGTTATGTATAACGTGTTAAATTTAAAGTCATATTGCAACATATGGTTAATTAATTGTACTCTAAATTGATTAATATATATATATAAAATTAAAGAAAAACTTTTAATTGTTTTTTGAGTAATGCTATAAGGCTTCTTAGAGTCTTTCTAAACTCATCTTAAATGTGATGTGGTTTTTAAAATCATCAATAGATCAAACTCAATAAATCACATCTCAAATTCAACAGTAATTTTAAAAGTCAAATCACATTTGTGATAACTCTAAGAAAATTCTAAAAAACCTTATAACATTACTCTTGTTAATATTAAAAACTCAGGTACTAAATTCAAATATATTTCACCTCGTGCATTCAAACCCTTAAATAAATAAGGGCATAATATGTTGGTGAATGATATTTTCCAATGTAAAAGAGATTTATGCCTGCCTGCCTGGATTCAAACTCAATGGAGAATAATATAATTTTCCCTTAAAAATCTAAACAATTTTTTCATTAAAAGTTGTACCCACCTCTAATATTAAATGAATTTTTATTTATTAATTTATTTATAAAATTACCATATATACGTATTGTCATTTAAAAATGGGTTTGTAATATTGTATCCAGGATATAAATTAATCAGAAAATTCATGTTAAAATTTTCAGAGCAGCCCACTAGTGGAAGATATTACTGTTGACCAACCATTGTGGAAGTGATATTTGTGCTTATTTCTGTACAAAAAAGAGTCCAAAGAGGAAAACAGAGAGTATTAGAAAATGAAAAAAAAAAAAAAGAAGAAGAAGAAGAAAGAAAGAAAAATGGGAAGCAAAGACAACAAATCCTATCATTGCAGCTGGCCTGCTTCATATCTATCATAATCTCTTGATTGTTTTCTGCTATGGTGTTTAAAATATAAGCAGCTAACTTATATGTAGTTTTGAAGAAATAGAAATGCACAGAAATTTATATCAACAAAAGAATGGCAAAAATCACTCACCAAATTCATACAACAAGTCATACACTACATGTTTTGAGCTTCTTAGACTTTGAAGGAGGCCGGTAAAGTTCCTTCTCATTTGTTACAGCTACTCCGTTGATATCATATTTGTCACATGGACAAGGGCGGAGATGTAACAAGTGGGGGCTATTGTCGAAGTTTTCTCTGATAATTTCTTCCTGTGAACAAACAACATCATTGTGATCTGCATTGTCAATTTTCCTAGAATATTAAAGACTTCGTTTTTTTATGATAGATGGTATATTTTTATAATTCCTTCTAGCACTGCTTAATCTGGATTCTAGACTGCTACAATCAACAGTACTTGCTCCTTTATTGCGGCTTGGTGGTGTACAAAAAGAAACTGGACTTGATGACGTTTGGATATAGCTATCTGTACTAGGAAATCTACCAGTTTCCAAATGAATGTTCAAATCCAAGCAACCATGATTTGGATCCACTAAATTTTCAGGGGCTCCAACAACTTTATGTTCATGCGTCATCCGAGGTGAAAGATGATTCTTGGATTGTCCTCTTAATTTTGAATTCCTACTCCCAAAGTTGTCTGCAGAACATGTATTACCTTGTGTCCCATTAGAAGATTCAAGCAATCTCTTAGCAATGACAGGAGGAGGCAGCTCATGAAGAAAATTATGAGTTATTCTCTTGCAACTATGAACATCTGAAGGTAAACTGAAAGAGCGTTGCAAGCGTCCAGAAAATGCTCCAAAAGGCATTGAAAAATTTACTTGATGCATGGAGGAAATATTATGTGGTTCTCTTAATGTGTTACCCTTATTAGCACTTTCTTGGCATTGTTCAACACTCGAACCACAAGAAGTTGAATTGTCATCGCCAAAAATTGTTTTCGGTGAACAAGTGTATGCACTTCCCTCCAAGTTCACTTTCTTCCTCACTGAGGAGTTCCAGTGATTCTTTATAGAATTTTCAGTCCTGTTCATATCAAATAATGTATCATAAGAATTTCTCATATCCTACTGGAAAAATATTCAGTTCAAGTACAGATTTCAAAGACTATAATATCACAAGAATAATGTAAACTTTTCAAGTTGATGGATTATTTAGAGACTAATCAGCACCAGTTTGTTTCAATTAGATTACACTAGCTCTATAAAATCTCATTTTTTAGGGAGAGAGAGGAAACATGTAATCAATTGCCATCAACACATATAATAGTTTTTTAAGTAAAAGTTTGGTAGCAATACCTTCCATCCATGAACTTTGCTATCTCGGCCCACTTGTTCCCATATATCTGATGGGACTGAATGAGAGTCAACTCCTCTTCTTCTGTCCATGCAGTCTTTTTTATATTTGGATTTAAATGGTTATGCCACCTGGGAAAAAAAATATCTAGATTTAGATAAAGAGGTTTCCTTCGGAAAAGAAAATCATCAAAGGTGGAAGCTAAGGCAGTTATGTACTGCATATATATGCACATGGACAAAGGCAAGAATTTTGGTCTATGTGGGCTGTACAGGACTGGGAAGACTGTGAAGATTTTAAAATAAAATCTAAATAAGAAAAAGAAGACGAGAATTTTGAGACGGTTTAATGTTAGACACTTATATACGTTTTATACTACGAATTATTCTTATTTATAGAAAAAATAAAGTAGGTGAACCATGAAAGCAATACAAATAAAGTAATCAAATCACTAGGATTTGATCACAATATATCACACATATATGGAAAATAATCTAATACAGAAAATATAAACCCTACATGGAAAATTTAAATTATACCAGAACCATTAACCCAATATGCATATGTGATTGGGCGCAGCCGTCTATGTGTGCAAGCTAATAAGCAAATGAATCAGTAAAAGCAATTAAAAAAAGAAAACGGATGAATTATACTTGCTGACCAGAGTGCACTTAATTACCTTTCTCTACATTGCTTGCCTATCCTGCCTGGCAAGGATTTTGCAATTTCAGACCAGTTCTTTTTCCCCTTCTCTGCAACCAGCTCAATGATGAGATCATCTTCCTGGAAGTTTCAAATAAGATAAATCAGAATCATAGACAAACTCCTTAAATGGAGGTCATTGTTGAAACAGATCTACTACTAATTGTATGCTATTTGCACCTCCTTGCTCCAAGGCCCTTTAACAAGACTGGGATTGAGAACCTTCTGCCAGCGATGCAGACATTGAACATCAGTTCTACCAGAAACACATTCAGCTGCAAAATATATTGAATCAACATTTTTACTTTCTGATTATTTCTATTAATATATATATATCTCTCTCTCTATATATATAGTATCAGAAAGGGATGAAAAAATAAGTAAAGTCATGCGTTGATAGACACCAATCTTTTTCCAGCTTTTGCTTCTGAATTGTTGGACAGCAGCGGTTAATTTTTCATCCTGTTAAGAAGAAAACAAATTAGGTGCTTGCTTGATGAACATATGATCGAAAAGAAGCAGCAAAAAGATACATGCATGGGCTGGCACATGAATGCATCATAACTTGTGCAATTAAATTATCCAACGCTATAAAGAGCTATTGACCTCGGCCTCTGTCCATCCTCCCTTTGTTGATCGTCTTCTTGGACCCGTTATCCTCCCAAAAATACCACCACGATCATTACTACACTTGCAGAAAAAAGTTTCATATTCAGAAATCAAAATGCAAAAAATATAGGAATTAATATACAATTCTCATACTCCATTGGAAGACAGCAACAGCTATCTTTGGTTGCTCCCTTCACTCAATTGAACCTGACGCAGCTACGTACATGCTTTGGTTGAGTAGAACTCCACAGTACTATTTGGATAATAAAAACACATATAATACTTTTTCTTTTTCCTTTTTCTAAGCATCCAAACAGATTCAAAGGCTAGGGGTTCTAGCTAGCCAAGTTTTTATCTTCAAATCAACACAAATATATATATATATATATATATACACACACGCAAACGATTAACAGCATAATACCAAAAAATAAAATAAAAATAGAAACACAAACCCTTGAGAAGAGATTGCCTTATTGGGAACTCCATTATCAGAACCAGACACCGAAGGACTAGTAGAAACCACACCCTTCTTGTTCACATAACTATCACATTCTTTAATTCCTTCCATTATTTGAAGGACACTACATGTAGCCAAAAGAGCTTCCAAAATTAATATAAAATAAATTCAAGAAACCCACAACTGAGATGAAAAGTGAAACGTTATGGTTTGTTTTGAAGGAACCACTTTCTTTTTAATTTTCTCTCTTTCTCAAAACGTTTTGTTTTTCTTAATTTTGTTGGGTTTAAAAAAAAAAGAAGCTGTAACGGTTAGAAGATAAGGCAAGAATTGAAACTCATAAAGAGTATGAATGAGGGTGTGGGATCAAAAAAGATCAGTTTGGGTTTTAGAGGAGAGTTATAGAGACTTTGAATCTATTGGATGATCATTAACCTAAAACAATAGATTTCGTTTAGAGAGAGAGATCTAGAGAATTGGCGGGAAGTGTTAAGCATTGAAGCAAAAACGAAAATTATATGATAATGTTCATTTTTCAATTTTGAGGGTCCATAGTCGCATATATACCGGATTTGAATCTATGTACGTTTTAGCATTCATCTCTTTCTTATCCATCTATTTTTCAAATTCGTCATTGGATGTACATAGAAGCCTACAATTTGAAAAAACAAATATAGATAGAGATCATAGATTAATGTCGTAAATTTTTTGATTGGTTAATATTCCTGTTCCCTATCAATCTACGTACCAAAGGGTTGCAATGTTGACCTATTTTTTCTCTAAGTAACGTTCCTTAATTAGTCCGTTGAAGTTCAGAATTCTCAAACTTATCACATGCTCACACGAGGGACTAGTTCTCAAAGAGGTTTAATTTACTTGGATTTCTCAAACTAAATAACGTGTATATATATATATAGGGGTTTGCTAGGGGTTCTTCTAGTAGTGTTCTCCTGGCGTTCTCCCAGTCTTACGTATAATATGATTTAAAATAAAATAAAATTGTAGTACCCTTTTTTTGCCAACCGATTAATTTTTATGAGTTAATAGTTAGATTTTAATGCTTTAAAACTTGTTTTTGGATTCAAAACTAAAACCTAAGGGTGGAAGGTTAACCCTTTAGGGATGGTATCACCCAAAATGAATTTGATCATCCTAAATTTGGTGCTAATGCCTTACAAATTTGGTGCTAATGCCTCAAATTTGGTGCTAATGCCTAAAAAACCGGTGGTAAAAGCCACTACAATTTTATTTTTTCTTAAATTATGTTTTACATAAGACTAGGAGAACGTCAGGAGAACCTACGGGGAGAACTCCTAACATTTTCCATATATATATATATATGCAATAATGGATATCACAGCTTTTATATCAAGTTTCTTATAAATTGACGTGACACTTTACATGATATTTATTAAGTCAATTTCACTAAATATAGACAGCCATATAACATTCATTGCCAAAAAATCATGAGTGGATTGTCATGTCTCGATTTTGTATTTTGGCCGTTCATTTTTATGCGTGGAAGATCGTTCGAGTCTATAACAATATAACTAAATTCAAACTTAAGTAGTAATTTTACATGCACCCCCCATAAAGTAACACAAGAAGAATGTATTTAACAAAACAAAAAATATAATATACAAATTTAAATAAATATTATTTAATTAGTTTTTAAATAATAAGAATATTTATTCCTTACAATTATGGCCTTAAGCCTTAAAAAATAAAAATAAAAAAAGAAAAAAGAAAAAAGTTTAAAGCTAAGTGCTAATTTAACACTACGTAATAACCAGGAAAACAGAAAAACCAGCAAATTAACGTGCATGAGTTGGCAATCAAGCAAAGTACGTACGTGAGTTGCGAGTTGTTTGGATTACTCGGATGGTCGCGTGAATTAGGTGGAAGTCTGGAAGACACAATCAGAAACACAAGCTGACAAGTTAATAACGCATAAATAGATTCCTTAGATCGATCGAGTTTTGGATCTAGTCAGTTTATAATTATATATAGCTAGCTTCTCAATTCCCGATTTAATTCCTCCGAAGATGCCACAAGGAACGCTTGAAGTTCTTCTCGTTGGTGCCAAAGGCCTCCAGAACACCGATTTTCTCAGTACGTACGTATGATATATATATATATATACACATTTCATTCTTTCTTTTTCTTGATTCAGTGTGCTTAATTGGATATTTATGATACAGAAAATCTCATTGTCTCGGCAGCTTGTGATCAGAAGATGAAACTTTTTTTTTTCCCTTCCTCCTTAGATTTCCAATTTCTTCTTTAAAGAAATAAATGACTCATTTGTAACTCAGTGTTTTGATACATAATCACCATTCTCCTATATGTTGCCTGATGGATTAAGTGTTCATGAGCAGCTAAGATGGATCCCTACGTCATTCTCACTTGCCGGTCCCAGGAACAAAGAAGCAGCGTAGCATCAGGTTCATTTTCAGCTATATATCGTTTATATATTTAATTTATATGTGTGTGTGTGCAAATTAGTTTGACTTTGATTTTTAAATATATTTCTTTTTTGTTTTTCAACATAAATGTGATTTGTATTTTGAGGGTTTTTTTTGCTTTTTTGTTTTTGCTAAAATAACGAGAGAAAATGCCATAAAAAAGCTTTGCCAAACAAGCCCCAATGTAATTTTCTGCAACAAAAAAAATGTTTCATGCAGGTCGAGGATTGGAACCAAAATGGAATGAGAACTTTGTTTTCACAATCAACACTGGTGCTTCAGAACTCAATCTGAAGATAATGGATAAAGATACTTTCACTAAAGATGATTTTGTTGGAGAAGCGACGTGAGTTATCATAATTTCATGTATACTCATTTATCAAACACATTTAAGGAACATTGGTTAATTTATGTGGCGTTGAAAAGAATCCTCATAAATCACTTCACTCTCCAAGACCATACTAATAGTCTATTTGGGTTTGCAATTTCAAACGTGTGATTTATATATAGCGATTTAAAAATATGTTTCTCAATTTTCAACAGTTTGAACCAATAATCTTGTAATCAGCCACTGATCTGCAGTTTAAGTAGCAGCTAGATGTCATATACATATATGTAGATGTAGTTCATATTAATATGTAAATATACTTGACCCTGCAGCATTCCTTTAGAGCCACTGTTCGTCCAAGGAAGCCTCCCATCAACTGCATACAGTGTTGTCAAGGATCAGGAATATTGTGGAGAAATTAGAGTTGGCCTAACTTTCACTATCGAGGTATCTCTCTTATTCTATGTTTAGATTTTTAGTATCAGTCGTTTGTTTAAATCCAGCTCCTGGTTACATCTATTAGAATGGAAATTACTGTTGGTTTGCCCAAATGGGGGTAAATAATATAGAAATTTGAATAGCTAAGTAAGGGAGTTGTGAGGCATACATGCTCCAATTAAGCAGCCTAGGATGTCGGGGCAAGTATGTCCTGTAACCCTCTCTCTTAGGTTGTTTGAATTTTTGTGTTATTCGGGCAGCTTATAATAACAATGGCTCTCAATAGAGTTGCATTAGACCACGAAATAGTGAAATGAGAGAGGATGAATATTATCTAAGCTTAATGTATGAAGAACAAGTCAACTTTTATTCATTCTTGCTGCTTTGCAATGTCATGCTTGCTTTGTTAGTGCCCAACACTTGTACTCCTTTACTTGTTGCAGGGAGGCAGCTGTTGGGAGCGCTGCACAGAGGAAGTGAAGTATGGTGGAGGGAGAGAATCATCAAGAGAAGAGGAGAGCTATGGTGGTTGGAAAGAATCATCTTACTAGGATCGATCTTGCCCTTTGCTGATCCACATTTACGTTCTGTTTTACAGTGTGAAGTTCATCATTTACCTAATGTCGTAGTGCCATAATCTGCCCAAAAACCAAATTTTAGAGCTTTGAGTTCTTTAATTGGCAACCTGAGTAGATCGAACCTACATTCTTTGGGTGTTCTGACACCAAACTTATGCTTTTTTTTTCCTTTTTTCTTTTTTTCTAAATATATTATTGTGTTGGAGATTTTGATCCTCAATAATTTGTTACTCATTTTATGGAAGGAAACTAATCATATGAGTCATTTAGTGCAACTCATTTTCTAAATTTAAGACATATTTATCCCATCATTTTGCCTAAATGATTGCACTCCGTTTCAAATGAAATGGAGAAGATCCATTTCAAGTCATATAAGAACTCTCTCGCATTTATTGTTCGAATTGCTAGTAGTTTATTTAGCTTATTAAGCCCTCGTGTTTATGAAGTCTTAAGACTACCCTTTTCTTTTTCTTTTTTGTTCTTTCTTATTTACATGTTCAAGTTTGGTTTCTTAAAATATATATATATATTGCGTTCAAACTAATTCACAGCTTGATGCAACCTGCTAAGTAGATTATTCTATCATCCAAGAGAATATATATACATGTTTTTTACATGATAGATGAATATTAGAATTAGTGATCATCACACATTTTAATAACTAGATTAATAATTTATTTATACCTCATTCAATTACCTCAATCATTGCAATTCATTGATCATCTAATGCACCATGAAAAACTGATATGACACATTCATCGGTCTAAGGAGACATGAAAAGCCCTTCTCAATTATGAATTACGTATCAGTTTGCATGTACTTTCTACATACATAACCTCAACTTTATGCCGATCAAAGGATGGGTTAGTCCTCGATCTAACATTAACAAGAAAATATCACGGGAAACCATTAAATGCTCCAACTGATTAGATCTAGTGGACCATATTGACCATCATAACCACACACTCCTTTCAGAAAATGTAGAAACGTTTTCTTCAATGCTCAATCAAGATCTAAGTGCTAAAATTCTTCTATCATGGAAAGAGGTTCTTATAATATGTTGACACGGTTGGGCTATAATCAGTCACTTTACTACACACGAAAAAGGTCAGAGGGGTTCAAACTAGTCGATAGGTGATGGTGGCTTCTCAGAACATACCATTACTAAGGTTCTTGTATTCAGTTTATGCACAGACTGAAAATGATGATAGAGAATCCCCAGACATTTTCATAGAAGAAGCATAAACCAATCATTTTCTCCAGCCTCGCTTTGCTTCAGGAAGGGGCCAACCCTAGCTCTTTGCGTTGTTCTTCATTTGGCTGCAAGCTCCCTGGGATTGCACCAAAGATTTTTCGTGATGCTTCAAACCCAGAAGCCACAAAATGCACATATGCTGATGCATCCTCCATGCTCCTCCCCAAATTCAAAGAAGTGGACATAAAGGCCTTTGGAGGAATTTTTGACAGTTTCTTTGCAGGTGCCTGGTCCAGCTCAGTAGCCTTCAGAAACCGTTCTGTGGCTGCCTCCCATGATAACTCATGCCTCTGTTCATTGGTTAGCTGGGAAGGTTCTTCGGCTAATGCCCTGCGTGTGGCTTCCACAAACCCATTGCTGTCCTCATAAGTCCAGCAATTCGGGAACTGCTTGAAGAATTCGTTTGAGGGATGATTGGCACATACAACAATTTTGCCCATTGCCAGTGCTTCAGCTGTGGTGGTACAAACCACATCTGTGGTGCTTGGATTCAGAAACACTTTATAACTGAAAGAGAAACAAGAAAGAAAGAAAAAAACAATTAGTATGGAGCAACAACAACCGTGTTGACAGACTCTAAGGAAGAAATCTCATCCAGGATTGCTGTTGCAGACCATATCAGTGGTGTTGGACTTAGAAATACTTGCATTACTGAAAAAGAAACAAGAAAAATAGAATTTGAACCAATCATGTTAACAATCTCTAAGTAAGAAATCATTTAGACTCGGGGTCTATTTAGAATGTTCCTATGCAACTAGAGTTCCACGTGTTGTTAGCTTAAAACCACAATACCAGTTTCACGCACAATTTAACAAGCCACCACATTGAAACCTCAAGAATTCAGGTACCAACCGCTCAGCAGCAGATAAAGAAATACATCAAAGCCTATGAAATTCCTATAACTTAAATAGCTAAGCAATCTACATAATTAAGTCCCCCCCAAAAATAAGGATCAGAATCTACTAGGGAAGAGAGATGAATAACACAATTTTGACATAAAAAAACCATATCAATATATGGTTATAGAAAAACAAACAGACTGCCACTAGAAGAAATATGACCAAGTGGAGCATCACAAATCAGTCAAGTGATTGGACAGGATTCATTCTTCTGTCATTGCAAGCAACAGAACAAAATTCATGCAATTATTAGCCAAAGAATTCTTTGTCAGGGGCGGGGGGCTTTCTGGTTTTTTTATTTTTTATTGATAATTTCTGTTTTTTTTTTTTTNGGGGGGGGGGGGGTTTGTTCAGTTGATAGACTTATTGACACAAGTTTGAATAATTGGTATGCTGGAACACAATGCAAGCATGCCAGAAAAGAAATAGTCTAGATAGACCACAAGATGCAGATACTCACCTTTCAGCTTCATTCTTTGTTTCGTTAACAGTGAAAGTGAAAAAAAAAGAAAAAAAAGTGCTTGATAAGGCCACCAGCAACCTCCAAACTGTGTGGTACAGGGCATTATTGATTGATCAAACTTCACACTTTTCCCTTTTTCATTAGGGATAAAACTAGCAACAAACTTCACGTCATAAAAAGGTTAGATATATACGGAAAAGGCTTACTCATGGAACAGAGGATCAGCATGATCACGCCCAGGGTGAACTCTAACAGCTAGTTCCAACTTTTTAGCAGCTTCCTGAACTTGATCAGAGTCCTCACCATTTCCATATAAATCAACCTCGAGCCCAGCTAGTTCCTTTTGGTGATCATGAAGAAGTCTTAATAGCTCCTCGTAGCCTTTGCTCCATACCATTTTCCCAATGTAGTAGGCACCTTTCGTGAAGGCTTGCTTCCCATTTTGTTGTTGCTCTATCTTTTTCTTTCCTATCTCAAGGAACTTGGGATTGACTCCATGAACGTTGCAGATAATTGACTTGGGATAATCCTGTGTGGCAGCAGATAATCTGATAACCTGCAATCCAGCACAAGTACGATCTGGTGAGCAAGCAATTCTTCCAAGACAATAATGACATATTTTGAGAATAGGCAAATTCAACTTTCCTCAAAATAGTCCACTTTCCAATAATACATTTTTAGCATGTAGAAAACAGCAAAGAAATTAATAATCATAAAGGTTTATTCTCCATATTACCATTACTATGTATAAATCTTGGATTAGTCGCAGTCACACACTCACAGTACACCTAGATTTATACCACAGACAAATAATCCTAAATGCCACATAATCCCCAAAAAACATGTACTCGAAACTTTAACATCAAGAAAGCAACTACATTCAACTCCCAATATATAGAATTAATGGCCTTCAGGTCTATACTAAAGAAAGATTTTAAAGGCCTAATCTTCCATAATATTCTAGCACAACAGAAAATGATGCACTACAATAGATAGTCTCTCTCGAGTGGTGCATCAGCATATCCATACCCTGAAAATTAGATTACCCTAACTTGTTTTGCAAGGCATCATGGTTCTAATGCCAAGGAATGATTAAATAGGTAATTAACCCCACCTGACTCATGAGGGTGGTTTGGATATTTGTGATCAAGCTGGGTCAGGGATTTCAAACCTGCCTTTGGGGTAATGAATATTTGCTTTCACTAATAAGTATCTGTATGCAAACTTCTTTCAAACTAATAAGTATATATTTGAATATCCATCAGACATCATCACCTACGAATTTGATATGTACTGATGCCACTATAAAACAACCATCTTGACTTCCATATTTTATAGAAATATCACTGCATGTTAAGATAGGGAAAAATAAACATCGGAATAACCAAATGTTGAATACTGGTAGTCCACATGAAATGAAAAATGCCAGACACAAAAACAATTCATTGCGCTATTTTGCCTAATACAATACAAAGTCAAAATCCCAAATAACAATAAACAAAGAAAATCGAAAATATTTAAACATCCAAAAATACAAATTTATTTCATGAAAGCTCAGTTACAAGAACCATACCTTGTGGCAGTAAATACCAACAACCCAGCTGTTTCCATATTTAAGAAGAAGTGCTTTCATTCGTCCATTCTTCTCTCTCTTCACATATTCCAAATAATTGGTGTGAATAATTCCTATAACCAGGTGGAATTTAACCTTCCATCTCTTCCCATGATGATACCATGTAAGATGCTCAGGCTCCTCAAGAACAGCAATATCTGCCTCTTCATCAGGGATGATTTCAGAAATATCTCCAACGGGAAGAATGCTCCTTTTGTCTCTTGAAAACTGCACCAAAAGTGATGTCATGGATTAGAATTGTTCTCTACAACTGAAAATAAGAATGGAAACGGCAAGAAGACCCTGTTCTTAATATTGTGCCCAATCTTGGTTCTAATACAAGAACAGAGAAGTCCGCACAGAGCCAAGGTAAATAGTTTAACCTCAAATGCCATTAGGGTTAACTTAATCCTAATAAAATGGAAATTAAGGCTTAGTTATTTTTGGGTTAAACAGTACGCTAGAATTAGACAAGTGGGTCAAAGGGAATAAGATGGCATAAGCATTTCATCATCATTCATAAAGTCTCAAAGGGGATGAGAAAAAACTTTTGCTTGCTAGCCTACACATTAAGGACAAAAGCATCCCTACTTTGGGCAAATAATTAGATATTCAACTCTCCTTTTGGTACATGTTCAACCCACTTCCAAAAGAGATTAATTTGGGTGCATGAGTGTGCATTGAGGATAGTATAAAATTACAGAAATGATTACCCTCCCAGGATAAAAACGTATACTGAAGCAAGACCTGAATCCAGCCCTCTCCTCAAGCCACTGATGGACATATTTCTCCTGCTCGGATGGTGAGCTGAATGTGATGTTGTTGGGATATACTAGTTCTTGATCTTTCAAAGATAACCACGGAATCACCAAAGTGACTTTTCTCTCCCCATCTTTCGAAAGAAAGGCTGCACGAAATAGAGGGTTGACAGCAGTTCCAGTCATCCATGGAAGGCTGGCAGTTGTAAAAACCGCAATATGCTGCTTTTTATCCATTCAGTAATCAGGTTCAACTTCAAAATCTAACCATCTCCATAGGCTCTCTCACAACTTGAGTCATACTACTTTGAAAAGTTAAGGAAGCACACGTTTCAAGGACCACAATCCTCAACTGCAGAATGGAAAAAAGCAAAATATCACGCAAAATATCTAATTGTCATACAAATTCACAACAAAATCATGAATGAAGCAGCCCGGTAAGATAAGGAATCAGACATAACTTGTGCTAACTACAGAGAGAGAAACGGTCACATAGATTACACAGCATTCTCATATTCCTCAAATGTCTGGTGATGTTCATTAAGCTGTATAGGGCCTAATTCAATTATCTCAAAAAACTTATACTTTTACATAAGGGTTTCTTACGGAGGGAAAATTCTAAATGCGCTTTGCATTTTCTCCAGCAAATACTTAAAAAAATAAATTCTTCTAACAGTGTATTTTCTTCTTTCTTATATTAAAATCAACACCCCTAACGAATGTTTTATATTACATTGCAATAAATTGCACTCTGAGAGTAAACAATTTAGCTTAACTTTTCAGTAGTCTCAAATAAATCGACCGTATAATCTCTATCTAAATAACATTAAAACTTCGAACTTGCACATAGAAAATTTCCCAAATTTAGTCAATCACATCAAATTTACGAAAAATTTCACTCAAAATCTATCCTAACTAAAACTCAAGAACCCAAAATTCACCAAATATTAAAAAACTAAAAATTAAATTGTGTAACTGAACCGGCCAAGTGACCCAAATAAACCAAGAACGTATTAAAACCAAAAGGAAGACAAGATTCTTCTCAATAACTTATGGTTACAGAAATCACAAAAAAAAAAAAAAAAAAAAAAACAAATACCATAATTTCAGAGCTCCAATATCGCACGCCGTACAAGAACGATAACGTTAAGCAATTAAGATAAGTAAAATTAAAATAAAAAAGAAACAACCAAAATTTTGTACCTTGAATTATTCAGGGAAAACAGAGGCGATAGAAATTTGGTGCAAACACAAGGGGGACAGAGAGAGGTAATAGAGAAAACGAAGGAGTAGAGAAATAAGGAGAATATTTCCTTGTTTCACACGTTGCCGCGCCGTTGAAGGCAATAATGCTTTTCAGGTGACGAATGAGACGGCGTCGTCTAACATGCAATCGGTCGTCTAACGTGTAATGGTTATGGTGATTGGTGTCTTTCCTGGCTATACGTATACGGCCCACCGACTGGACGAAACAGCTGGATGTGGGCCGTGATATGATTGGTTGGGGGTGTTTACATCAAAGAAAGAAAAGTTTTTTTTTTTTTAAAAAAAAAAAAAAATCTTTGACCGGTAGGCGGTAGCACCAGCCATGGCCCATGGCCCTATGCAGCTGCACCATAAGTTGGTTGTCGCCGATGATCAAAGTTCTTAGCAATAACTTAAAATTTGTGGTTAATTTTCTTTTATAAATTTTAGTTATTAAATATATTTAAGGGCTTATAAGAACATTCACAGCAGACTCTTCAAATTTTTCTTTGTTTCACAGTCCACATTTTTAGAACATACTTTTCAATTTGCTCGAGCACCCACTGCAGACTCTTTAAACCCAATTTTTTGTTAATTTGAAGAGCCAATTTAACAAAAAAGCCTAAAAACCCCACTTTTCAGCCTCTCCATTTTAACAAAAAACTTAACAAGATGAACAGTATTTCTTCAAAGTTAACAATTACTATTCCCTCTTCATTCATTAAACAACTATATTTTCTCCCTCCTCCTTTTTTTTCCTTTCCATTTCTCTCTCCTTTTTTCTTCCTGCAGCCTTCCGTTTTTTTATTTTTTTCCTTTCCTCTTTCAACGCCATATCTCTCCGCCAAAGAGGTGAGTTGGCCAGATCCAACTCCAACCAGTCCGAACCTGACCAAAATGGATTCAAATTCCTCCAATTTTGCGAGGAAATCGAGCCGCTCATGACCGTACCGCCGGAAAACGCCAGCCCCTTCACTGCACTTCTCGAGCTCCCGACGACCCAGGCCATGGAGCTCCTCCACTCGCAGTCTGTCGACGAAGCTCCGGCATCGCTCTCCGGCAACCCCCTCCATCGAATCGACGACAACTGCAAACCCTTCCTCACCTCCGTCAATGGCAATCTCACCTTCCCTTCGAACAAAGCCCTAATCGAACACGCCGCCAAGTTGTCGGTCTTCAACGCCGACGAGCACTCGCCAGAGACGAGCTCAGTGCCGTCGAACTCGAGCGCAGGCCAGAGGCCACGCTGGTTCCGTAGGCCAGGGAACTGAGGAGAGCGCGTGGTGTGGAGCTCCCCCAGAGGTCCTCAACCCTTAAAAGACAAAAGAATAAACAAATATTTGGAAAATAATATTTTAATCAAATAGTAAAAGTGAATTGTTAAAGTACATAGGCTGAAAAGTGTGCTCTAAAAAGGTGGGCTGTTAAAATAACAAAAAGTGTACTTTTAGTTATTTTGAAGAGCCAAATTTGAAGAGGCTGCAGTGGATGCTCTAAGATATTCACTATAAAAATAACATCGAGACTATGCTTAATAGCTAGCCTCGGGAATATATATTTGCTTAGATTTAAACTTTAAAATTCAAATACCCTAAAAAATATGCCACCCACTAAAATAGTGAATGTCTTATTCTAAGTCTTTAAATATATTTAATGACTGATATTTGTAGAAAAAAAAAAAATAGCTAGCAATTTTTAAGGTACTGCTGAAATCTTAATTCAATCTCCCCCTAAATTATAGATTGCGTTGTTGTTTTCCCAAATTATCAAATATCGTTGATATCTTTTAATTTTTTTTTTTTTTTTTTTTACATGTCCACACAGTGGCGAAGCCAACCATTTCACATTGAGGGAGCCATAAAAAAAAAAATTTGACGTCATAATTTTTTTTTTTTACGCTATATCTAAAAGACAAAAATACAAAGAGACATGAGAAGAGTCGAAGGAGCATCACATTTGGCGTTATTTAATTGCAAAATTTGTATACGAAAATGACTTACCCAAGGCCAACCCATTAATCTAACAATCTGAATCTTAATTCATGCATAAAAATTAATTGGGTAAAATAAAAATTCAAAGAGAAATTAGAGATTTCAACAATATAGCAAAATCCCCTAAATTCCTTACTTATACCATCTTAAAAGTCACCAATACTTTATGCCAATCATCTTTTCATAAATAACAATCAGTCAATCAAGACCCCACAGCTGAGGTGAAAACAGAGGATTACAAATTCAACTATTTAAAATGGGTACCACTAACATGTACTATTCCTTTAATTTGATCAAATCATCAAAGCCTAAAAATAAAAACAAAATTGGGATCATAAATTTTGGAATATCTCAGTGTCGCTAGTAACAATCCAGGCCGCCAATCAACTCCTGACCACCTATTTTTTGCCCTAAAAAGGCATGACACCCATTCAAATTATAAACAATTTTTGGGTGCTCGTATTTCATAATGTAACAACCCAGGTTTTATTAATATAATTTATGATGAATTGATTTAATGAGTTAGATTCAGATTATTAAGTGGAAGTTAGGATGTGAGAATGATATTTTGGAGATATTATAGATTATTACGATATTTTGAAGATATTACAATATTTTTGAGATATTATGGATTATTACGATATTTTGTAGATTTATGGATAGGATTGATATTTTGGAGAATATCTTATATTAAATATCTTGTATAATATATTATAATATAAGATATTATATTAAATATATTTTATATATATTTTATACTTTATAGAAATATCCTCAAATATCGCCTATAAATAGGCCGATAGTTTTCATTCAAAAATTTATATATCTCTCTCATGTACTAGAGTTTGGGAGAGAGAGAAAGTAATTATGGGTAATGATCAATTGCAGCAGAATGAGTGTCGATAAGTAATTACTTTTGATGATTCATTCCTGTAATTCACTGTAAGTGTTCTTACTTACTGAGTATGATATTGATATCCAATAATACGAATTCTTGTGGTTTTATAATTTGTATGGCTTTTTGATATATATATGATTCAACAATGATTTATATTATCGGGAATCAATTGACTCACTACTTCACAGTTTTTGTAGTGCTTGCAGGAATGGAAAGTCAAGGTAATTGGTGAAGATTGTCTAGAGTTTAGACAGTCGGTTAGATTTGTATAAATGCCTTGTACGACATAGCTTTGGGTATTTTTGTATAAAGAAAAGTATTTTAACGGTATTATTTTGTATTGATAATTGCACTTTTCAGCTGTGTGAAATTATTTCAGCGTAACACTCGAATTTATTTACAAGACTAAAAGCGGGATGTTACACATAAAGAGGAAAAAAAAAAAAGCCAAGGTTAAATGCATAAAATTAACCCTAAATCAATTTGAAGGGAACAAACTACAAAGAATGCAAAACTCACCCGTTATCATATCTCCGAACCTTATATATTTGAGAGGGAGAGAGCATTTACATCGTCTGAGTATGAGAGAGAGAGAGAGTCTGAGCGAGAGAGAGCATTTTATTTGAGAAATTGAGAGGGACTGAACCACTGAGGGAGAGAGAGAGAGAGAGGGAGAAGAGAAAGGGAGAGAAGAAGTCAGAAGCTTGAGAAAGGGAGGAAAAAAAAAACAAAAGAAAGAAAGAGAGTGGATAGTGGGAGACAAAGAAATAAAGAAAATAATATAAAACAAAGTGAGTGCTCGGAAGGAGAAAATAAAAATAAAAATAAAAATAATAAAAAAAGAAAGAGGAAGTTGGTGGAGAAAGTGGGAAAAGAAGAAAAATGAGAAGGGAAATTCATAAAAGTTGAATACCTCATATATATATATATTAAACATCTTGGGGGAGCCGTGGCTCCCACTGGTTTATATGTGGCTCCACCATTGTGTCCACATATAAGGGAGAAGGGAAATTCAATCTAATGACATCTGTTTTATTAAACGTGGTCCTAACCAATTGAACTATCTCTTAGAGACGATATATTTTAAATTTTTAATGTTAGTAAAAATATTAAAATAAAATAGAAATATCTTTATAAATTTTCTATGTTAATCAAAGTAAAAATAACAAGAGAGGGAGTGGTTCAAAAACCCAACTCCCCTCCAACACACACCGTCACCCACCATAAATCATTGCCGATGATTGGTGTATGAACTTTATCACAAGAAAAGGCAATTGAGTAGGGTCTCTCCAAAGTTAAATACACCAATGTGACCTCATCGGGAACACCGTTGGGACTCGTCGGAATTTGATCAAACTACTGTTTAGACTTTGTGTAGGATTTGGTTGGGACATTGTTGGAACTTTGTCAGGATCCCAACTAAGTCACCGTCGAGACTTCATTGGGACCTGCTCAAGCCTCAATCAAGTCATTGTTGAAACTTCGCTTAAACTCGTCAGGACTTAGCTGAGTCAGTGTTGAGCCTTCATTGGGACCTAGTCGAGACTCACTGGGACTTGGTCGGAACCAGGTCAAGACTTTGTTTGAACTCAATCGGGACATTATCATAATTTAAAATTTAATATGATCGAAGAAAAATACTTACATACATATATATAAATTGTGATTTTCCATAGACATCAAACATCAAAAAAATATTTCCATCCGCTTGAAACCAACAACAAATAAATCCTCAAGTTACTCTCACCCTCGTTGGTCTCCAACATTCTTTCTCTCAATAGAATGAAACAACCTTAAAAGATTTATGTATATGTGCATATGTAAGTTACATAGACTTGGACCAAACCTAGTGTAATCCTTAAGGTGTAGTTAAATTGATTAGAAATCACGCCTCATGAAAATGAGATCACTAGATTGAGGCCTTGTTTGGCAACCTCCCCCAAATCTCCTCACATTTCACCATACTATTCACTTCATTTTTTCCCAAAAAAAAAATCAAATCATTCACTTTTTATATCACATAATTTACTATTCAAATAAAAAAAATTATTACAAAACAAAATTTTTCACTTTCTAATGCCACTTTTTCATTTTTCCATATCAATTATTATTATTATTTTAAAATGATGAACAGTGTTGCTACAGTATCGTGGGCTACAGTGTCGTGTCACGCTGTGTAGCTTGCCAAACAATACCTGAATCTCCTTCTCCTATTTTCATCCCCTTATGTGAACATGTTAAAGAAAAAAATGAAAAACTTTATAAATGCCTCATGAACTTCCACAAATTTTAAGAAGGGTCGAAGACTTTCCAAAGTTCAACAAATTTTAATTTTCACCCATCAAACTTTATATTTGATGTAATCTTCTACCAACTCTGTTATGGTTTCTCATTAAACTGATGTTAAAATGGAAGAAATGACTTTTGTTTTTTATAACTCTAAAACTTTTATAAAATTTCAAATTTATCATTAATTTCACGTATTAAAAAAAAAAAAATTGAGAGTATTTCAGTGTTTTTCATAAAAACCGTAGGATTTATCGCCAAATCTTAACGGATGGGGTATATAGCCCTTGGCACCGTCCGAGTATTCACACTCTAGTATTCCTCCTACAAAAACCGTAGAAGTACCTAAGCTGCTCTGGAAATATAAAATTGGAGACTCCTCAAAAGTTATGGACCGGTAGCTCAGCTTCTCGAGCTTGCATTTTTGCCCTAGTTTCCACAAAAATCACTGCGAAAGCCCAAATCTCAGGTAAATGCTCTAACAAGTTTCGCAAAGAAATTTCCACAAACGTTTCTGATATTCGAAGAATTTCCCGGTAAAGTTCCAAGCATTTGTTTGTTTGTTTGTTTAATTTTTGTCTCGGGTTGGATTTTGTTGATCGACGCTGTGAATGTTGATCTTGATCTTCTTTTGTTGTTTCTTTCATCTTTTCGGGAACCAAACGGGGTTTTACTCGATATTATTTTGTTCATTCAGACTTCTAGCAAATTTTAAACATTTCATGAGTTAATGTGGGGCATATGTATGGTAGAGCCCTTAAATCTCATCTGAATCTTGATCAACTAGATTTTTTGTAATTTGGTGGTCTGATTGCTCATGAAAATAACTTCAACTAAGCAATTGATTGGACGCATCATTGGCTGTGTTGGTTGTCAAAAACCTTCAAGCTTAAAGGAAGACTTGAATTGTGTAGGATATGTGGCGTTATTAGGAATATAGGTTATAATGATGAACTCTTCTGTCTCTTTAATTTATAGTTTTGAGCTCGAAGAAATGTTGATGGGTCATGCGGATGGTTTATCAGAACTGGGGTCATCGAAGGGTCGACTACTTAGTGATCCTGAATCCGAGTTAGACGATGATGATGCTGCAGATTGTTCTGAGCAGATACTGTACTCAGCCTCCTTTGAAGAACTTGCAAGCAATAGCATTAAGTATGACACGGTTATATGGCTTTCTATATCGCTATTGCTGGTTCTAGCTTGGGGAGTGGGCATCATAATGCTTCTGTATCTACCCATTAAAAGATATGTGCTTCAGAAGGATATTTCCTCCCGCAAACTGTATGTTACCCCTAGTGAGATAGTCTACAAGGTATACCGCTTGTTTGAATTCTTCTCCTGTTTTTTATAAAAAGAAGCACTGTAGATCTAATTATTCATCGCTCTTTGTGAAGGTCTCAAGGCCTTCGTTTATACCCTTTTGGGGCACTGCGACAATTGATAAGCATGTGCCACTTTCCATGGTGATTGATATCATTATTGAACAAGGTACTGTTGCAAGACTTTTCAGATGCTTCTTGTGTAATGATTATGAAATAATTATTTTAGGCCATATAGGTAACCCCCCCCCCCCCCNNNCCCTCTCTCTCTCTCTCTCTCTCCAATTGCCCCCCTTCCTGGAAAAAAATTAATAAGAAAGAATGTTAGGGCAGGAACTTGAGTTAGGAAAACTGAATTACTCGCTTGTCCTCTGATTTTTAAGTTTCCTTTTCAATTCATAGCTATCTACATTTGCTTCTTGATCATGTGAACTCTCATGACTTTGATTCAATATTGTTTTGGGTACGTAGATTTTCCAAGTCAAATTCTTCATGAAAAAAGACATGGCATTTTTTGTGTTCTGTTCTCAATAGGTTGCTTGCAATCAGTGTATGGAATCCATACCTTTAGAGTTGAAAGTATAGCATATGGAAAAGCTGCACCTGTAGATGAACTACAGGTTCAGGGGGTTTCTAACCCTGGACTTCTGAGAAAGGTAAATTAAACTTTTCTTCTCTTGGTATCCTAGCATCAGATTATAATCAGAAGGAGCCAGTTATCATATGAATAAAGTATCTTGAGTTGCATGTCTTGCAGGTCATCATAACAGAAGCTTCAAAGATTATACAAGATGTTGGTAGAAGTTGGAGGCCAATGGCTCTAACTGCTGAAGGAGAAACCACAGGTCGTATGGGATCGTTGACTGAGGGACCAACTGCTTTGAGATCACCAATCAAAAATCTGAAGGTAGTGATAAAAATCTGTTACTAATACTCTTTAGAACTTTTGGACGCTGCCAATAATATTTGGAAAGCCCATTTTTTGCTTTAGACTATAATGAAACTTAGTTAGGTTTGTGGCAGTTTATAATCAAACCCCAGATGGAGCCAAGTATAAATTGGCTGAAATTACCTTGCAAGCCATGGAGGCATGAAGCTTTCTAAGATCTCATAGAAAAGCTTATTTTCAATTCCTTTCTTTTTGTCTTTTTGCCCCTACGCTGGTTGGAGAAAGGAGCATATCATGGGCCATCTCAGAAATTGAAGTTTGGTAGTTGGGATAGATGGATGCAGATCAGGTGTTATGCTCTTTATGGTGAAGGGTCTGCTATTTAGAGCTTGAGGGTCTCAGGAGATATTCTTTTAACCCAATATGAGATCTTAATGCAATTCTCCCTTCTTGTTCTGATAGTGACTTTGAAAATTTTGGTTATGTTTGCTAAGTGTGTAAAACATAAGACAACAAAGTCATCAGATTTTTTGAAAAGGTTCCGAGAAATAAAGAATAATGATGAAACAAAATAATAAGATCCGTCTTTGCAAACTAATGGTTGATTACCTTTTTTTCTTTCTGTTAATCAGTCATCAATTTATAATAGGGGCACACTTATATCACATTGCAGGACTTTTGCTTGTCTGTGTGCTTTTTATTCTGTTATTTCTATTCCTGTGTAACAAATGCTATATTGAAAATATTATAATTTATCTGGTGATTCTTATGTAGATTCTTCAATTTATTAAAATTATACTTATGCAGATGACAAATTCACCGCGCCATGTTTCAACGGAACGCAGAGGCATAGTAACTGGGGAATTGCTGCTAAATAAGCTTGAAGAAGTAAATAAATCAGTAAAGGTGAACACCTTTTTCTTGTTTTCCTTTATAATGGAGACCACCTTTTGAAACTCATAAAACCTTATGGAAAATGTAAGGAATTAACATAAAAATGCATTTTACAGGAATAGTAATACGGGTGCATTTTAAAGGATTATTCTATGATAGAGCACCATCTCATAAGAGATTGTCAACCTTGAATGTGAACTAATGCTCCTATTTCATCTTGTTTTCAATCACAAGTCATCTTATAAAATTTTTGAAACATTTTGCCATATCTCTTTTTCAAGCTGATTCAGTTATTTTTTAGATAAAATTAATTCTCCTAACAATTTTTTTTTCTGGTCTTATAACTATTGATTTATGTAACTTTCAGCATACTTAATTTATCTTTCTTAACCTAATGACTAGAAAATCGAGTTGCTCGTTGAGAAGTCCCGTGCCTCCCCCTGAAAGCAGTTGAATCGAGATTGTTGTCATTATTTTTCAGTCCCAATTTACGGCAATCAGCAATTTGGAGGAAGTATATCTTGTATTTTGTCTGTAGCTACAAGAATAGGAAAATAGTAAACCATAACTAAGCTAATTACCTATCCAGTTGCCTCATTACTTACATATGTACATAATCTGGACTGGAAATCTGAGCAGTTGCAAAGGAATGGTTGGTAATGTATTTTGAAAGGGTTTTATTTTTGGTTTGAGAAAATGTTCCAACGTAGTGAAAATTGTTTTCTGGGTTAGGAATGTGTTGATTTGTAAAGACAAACCAATATGGTTGAGTGGTCTCTATTCAGGATTGTGATTTATTTATTTTTATTCAGGATTGTGTTTAAGAGCTCAAAAAGACTTTTAGCAGTTTAAAAGATCTTTGAAAAGAAAAAAGCATCGTTTGGCATACTTCCTTCAAAATTAGACTGACAATCCATACAGGTTTCACACAATTTCTTTAATCATGCCCAATTATTGGGTCTCGGTCGCCATTAACGACTGAACAACTTCTTGGCGGTGTTGGAATCCATTGATTTTGGGGGGTCAGAGAGAGAGATGATCTTTTGGCTTCATTTTCGTTAAAGAGAGAGATTGAGCGTGGAAAAGATTGGTAGGCTAAAGTGGGTGTGAAGCTTCGGTTCTGTTGGAATACATGGGTAGGGAAGGAGGAAAGGAAGCTGACAAGAGGATCGCTTGAGCAACAACAATTGAAAAAAATCATAACCAAAAGCTTCTCTTGGGTTAATTTCATGGCATGTGTTCCCAATGGTTTTAAGAGTAGAAGGAATTGATTTGAGCGTCTTCAATTCAAGTTAATATTCTTTAGGAGGCATCAATTAAAATTAAAACATATTACACGTTATGTTGAGGGTGAACCCGTTGATGAGATTAATCTTCTGCATTGTGCTTATAAAAAGTCCATTAGAGGTACGCCATTGTCATTATTTAGTATTTACGATACGTACGAAAACAAACATGAAGGCACTTTCTTTATTTGAAGGCTCCTATTAAAAGAACCTTTTATTAAATTATGGATAGTAATTGAAATTAGCGATAATCTTGATCCAAAGTCTAAACATATACAAACAGAATACCGTCTTTCAAATTTGAGTAAACCATGTAATAATGTTTTTGATTTAATTTTTCAATAAAAAAATTAAAAAAGATTAATATATATTTTTTTTCAAAAAAAATCATCTAACAGCATTGAAATATCATTATTTAAATGGCATTTGCAGAATACTATATTGAGGTTTAAACCCCAATATAGCTCAGATTTCAGAACGAATGAAACAGCAGACTCCATGAAATTTCAACGTAGTTCCATGATCACCAAGGTGTCTCCGAGCTCTCTCATGTACCAAAACAAGTCAAATTTCTTGTCATTTTCAACTGAAATTTAGCAACTACTCAAATCAGCTTCGGATGTCCTAAATACAGGAAATAAAAGAACACGTATTCTGCTCAGAAACATGAATGTTTGTCTCATAGATCTTTTCAAGGAGAAAAGACCTCTGAAGTCTGACATGTGATAGCTTCATGATTCATCACAGCAACTAATACGAAAATAACCCAAAATACTTTTTTTTTCTTGTTGAATCCGCACATTCTAAAACCAGTAAACACACATTTTGAAAAAGGTTAAATCGAAGATGATCAAAAAATAAAACTCCAAACTATTTCATAACTATCAATCACAAGTAACAGCGCTCTCATTCATCATAGTATATTCAGCACATCAAAAGCCTCAGTATAGCGTATAAAGTACCCAAAAGAATTGGGCAAACAATCATCGAGCACAATTGCAAGCCACAAAAGACCTCAAAACGAAAAACATATAATAACTAACAGAACCTGAAGAGATCAGAGTGTGCTATATTGGGGTTATCGGTCACGGTTAATCAGAAACACGGACCAAAATTTCTCTCATCATATCTCAGTTCTGGATCCATCAGCTCCGAACAAAACAAACATAACAAACAAAAAAAATTGAAAAGAAGAAACATAAAAAAGAAAAAGAAAAAGGGAAATGTGGGGACGAAAGTAAATCATCAGAGACTTAAATACGAATAATCATGAAATTAATCGATCATTTTGTTGCAGTTTTTCTCTCATCATCTGAATCTCACTTCGTCCACACGCCAAAATACCATGACTAACAATAATAAGAGAAATAACAAGAACCAAGTATTTGTCTGCCAAAACCCTAATGGAGAGAGAGAGAGAGAGAGAGAGAGAGAGGCACAGGAAGAATGGTTATGTTAGGGGTTTTATAAAGGAAGAGAGAGGGGTTGCCCTAGATGGAGGTGTAGTCATCCTTAAATTTACACCGTACGATTATCTGGGTAAATAATAAATATACGCGCGAATTGGGCTTTTTCTTTATTTTCCAAAAGTGTGTGCCAAGCTATGGTGTCGGCCTGGCCCAATACCATCTGCTCAAATTTGATATTGGGTTAGCCGTTTTCAATAGAAAATAGGCGAAAATCCTAGAAGTCCTACTAGAGAGTAGGGGTAAAATCTCATCCCGATTCCTAGTTATTGACCAAAATCAAGAATCGTGGTATTCAAGTTTTTATTTTTGAAAATCAGAACCGAGTACCCAGTTAACTAGTTATCAATCTTAAAAAGGTTTTTTTTTTTTAACACCCTTACTACTTACTAGAAAGAGGCCAGAACATTAAACTTATAAATGGAGACTAGGTGTCTTCTTCTTCCTTCGCGTGTTTGAACTTCCCAAACAATACTAACATATACTTTATATATGAGAAAAATGTTATTCATAAATCTATCTGCTCTTATAGGTGAATATATATATGTATATTACAAAATGAGAACCCGAATTGAATTTCCAAATCCAAACTCTGAATTGACACGTTCCAGGTTCGACGTGTCCCTTGCTTTGCCTTTCCACTTGTGTCCCATTGTACTTGTTCCTTTACCTTCATTTTAATTTTCCAGGACACGCAAGAAACCCCGGCAGTGACAGGAGGATTGTGAGTGAAAGTAATAATAAAGAGTGGTGCTGCCATAAACATGAGTTTTATGCCTTCCATTAAAATGCTGTCACCTCATCTATTTCATCTCCCTAAAATAAGATCAAAATACCATATAAAACATACCCATCATTTTTCTCCCCCACCCCACAGCTTCCGATTGAAGGCACGAGAGTCTAGCCCAACCCGACGTCGGCGACCAGACCTCTCCAGTGCACCATCTCTCTCTCTAGCCTGACGCCGGTTCCTCTCTCTCTAGCCCGACGCCGGTTCCTCACTCCGGTGCTCCATCTCTCTCCTCACCAGCAGCGAATCCGATTGAAGGCACCAGAGTCTAGTCTAGCCCAGCCCAACGCCGGAGACCAGACCTCTCCGACGCACCATCTCTCTCTCTAGCCCGACGTCGATTCCTCTCTATGGTGCTCCATCTCTCTCATCACCGTCGGCGAAGAAAAAAATTATGGTTCGGTTGAGCCGACAAAATTTCCTGAAAATTTTTCATCTCAAATCCATTTCTAATGCCTTAAAACTCATTTTTGGATTCCAAAACTAAAACCTAAAGGAAAAAGGTTAACCCTAAGAGAGATTTTTATCACCCTAAACCAGAGAAGACCACAATTGATGTCGGAGACAGCGACTCACGGTGTCGGACCGAACCATCATTTCTCTTTTCTTCTTTCTTTCTTTCTCTCTTCTTCTTTCCATTTTTTTTTTCATCCGGTCATTCTGATTGT
The DNA here is from genome assembly GCA_006937295.1 of Carpinus fangiana. Lineage (NCBI taxonomy): Eukaryota > Viridiplantae > Streptophyta > Magnoliopsida > Fagales > Betulaceae > Carpinus > Carpinus fangiana. The sequence continues at coordinate 58,471,350 of CM017321.1, forward strand.
AGATTAATTTTATGCAATTATTTTGTTTAGGCTTATGTGGCAGCGTGGGATTGGTGGGCAACATGTAGGTCATTTACGCCATGACGGAACTGAAGTTATTCTCAACAACAAAACGTAAGAAGTTTCCTCAAATTGCAAGTTGCCAACGAAGCCCATCCGCTTATCAAATCAAAGCGTCAAGCATACAGTCTTCCAACTCTATACAAAGAAACCCTTCCCTCCATTCCCAGAGAGAGCGGGAGATGGGTGGGAAGAGAGTTTTGGTAGTAGGAGGCACGGGATACTTGGGACAACACCTATTGCAAGGCTTTTCAGAGATCCAAGGCACCCCATATGATCTGGCATTCACGTACCACTCAAAGCTTCCTCAGGCTTTGCTTGATGCCATTCCTCATTTGCTCGCTTTCCATGTTGATCTGAGAACTGGACAAGGATTTGAGGTCATTTCACAGACATTTGGCCAGGTCTGTTTTCACCAAAAGAAAAGAATATTTTCAAATATGTTATGTTCGCTACTGGTAGTTTTGTATGGTAGTTTTGCGAAGTAGAGAATCTAAGAATTTGGTAAGTGGGAGTTTTTTTTCATGCATTTAAGATCTAAATTTTCTACATCCTGCATTATGTGTTTAAAAGGGTGTCTGAAACAAGCACCTCAAAGTTCCTCTACCTGGGATCTGTAATGGGTTTTATGGGGGTTTTTTTTTTGGCTTGGGAATTGGGATATTTTGCTTGAATATATGAGAGAGCTGTCTTCCCTTTTCATCATTAGTTAAGAATAATCCAGTCTTATGGTTGTGACATATGGTATCACAATCTAAAACGTAAGTTGTCATAGGCAGAATTCAGAAATCCTGAAATGTTTAAAAGCTCCATCTATTGTGCTGGCTCATTAAAAAAAAAGGTTTTGGATACAGCTTAACTTCCGTTTCAAGAGCTGACAATTGTATCTTCTTTTAAATGGCAGCCTGATGTTGTTGTGAACTGTGCTGCACTCTCTGTACCTCGTGCCTGTGAAATGGATCCCACTGCCACTATGTCTATTAATGTGCCATCTTCTCTTGTGAATTGGTTATCAAACTTTGAAGAGAGTAGTACACTTCTGATTCACTTGTCAACCGATCAAGGTAAGTTACACTGGAATTACTAGAGGAATGGAGCATACACAATGTAATATTGCAATTCTTATTGTTTGTGTATATGGTGTAGAAGTGTCCTAGGTATAAACAGGGCAGACCTGTCTTATAAGTTTCCTGAGCTTGACTTTTTTAGTTGATTTCCGTCTTGCTGGAACACAAACCTGTCACAACTCACAAGTTTCTTGAAATTTTTCTGTTGTAAATAAACAATAGCTTACTGAATTATCTAATTTTTTTAGATGAATAATAAATTTATTTTTCCAGACTTGAACTTGGGTCTCTTCGGTGAGAGCCATGTATCCTAACCATATAGACTACAATGGATGGTTAAAATAATCTAAGTGGCCATGCAAATCTTAAGTCAACTCCAAAAGCCTTGTAAACATTGAACATTGGAAGATTACTTTTCCTCCCGGTAGAGTCAGGTCTCAAACAAAACCACTTTTGGATTACTTTCTCTTTTCTCAAGTCTCATCTTGTATTAATTTGATTTACCTGGCCCTACCTGCTGAAAAAACCAGTATTGAATATTAGGGCAATTGCACATTATGATTTTTTCCATGTAAAAAACTGGATACACATAACATACCACCGGAAGTAAATACAATAAATAACCTTTCTTGCTCTATTGTCCAGGCATTTTCTATTTTCTTTTAATGGTCATCTCTACCAAATTATCCAATGCCTGACAATTTCTAATGCTACTACTGTAGCTGGCATGCTTATGTGTTTTTTTTCCTTTACCAATAATGAAGTTATGCACCAGTGGGTCTTGAACCCACAGCTTCACACTCCAACCCATTCTTATGGAGGATGAAGTGCTATTTGAACTACAGCTCATAGGATTATTATATTTTGTATTAGCTGGAAGAAAACAAATCTCTGATGTAGCTACTCCCTATATCTTACACTTATCATTTATCATGCCTTTACACATAGCTTTGTTTTCAAAATGTGTATGATGCAAGTTTCCAAACAGTTTATGAAGGGGTGAAGTCCTTCTACAAGGAAGAAGACGAAACTGTTCCTGTGAATGTTTATGGGAAATCAAAGGTGGCAGCAGAGCAGCTTGTTTCTGAAAAATGCTTGAATTTTGCAATACTGAGAAGCAGTATCATTTTTGGGCCACAGACTATCTCACCTGTTCCGAGATCTCTTCCAATTCAGGTGTGTACCCAGAATGCAGACCTTGTAATGATCTGCAAGTTTGTTGGCTAAGAAATGCATCTGATTAGAGACTACTAAATATAGCGACTTTATAAGTAAGGGGAAGAATATAACTTGCTTTTTTGCACCTGGTGCTTGTCACGCACTGCTATGTTCTAAGCAAATGCATGAGTTTTCTGGTTCTCCTATTGTTGTTTTCACTATTTAGTTTGTCCATGAAGTTCTGCAGGCTGCTTCATCCTGTCTCTAATATGGTCTAATTTATTTATGAAAGGGGCATTTATTCAGAATCCCCATCATTTTCCCATGTTTAAAATCTTGCATCTTCCAACTTTATGCCTCTTTTTGGTTTATAATTTTGTCAGGAATAGAACGGTTCAGAACTGATCTAATTTGCCAGTTCTTTGTCCAAAAATAGAGAAAAGTTAGAAGGAAAAAGAGAGGATGAAAAGCAGTCATAGTCTACCAGATCAGGTTACTTCGGTCTTCTGCATGCTAGAAAAGGCCATGTTTACCAGCTTTGACTTATTTAAGATTTGTTTTTGGGAAAAATTTTAGCTTTCAACTGAGTTAGCACCGATGCAAGGTTTACTCAGTTAAAGTTGCAAACCAAAATTAAGTTGTACTGTACTGTAGTGTTCACTATTCTTGTCTAAGAGGTTTGTGGCTGAGATTTCAACGTAAGAAGTTTCAGGTGTAAGTTTATTTATTTGTAAAGATTCTCGTAACTTATCAAGTGAAAGTGAGAAAAGGTGATAGATGCAGATAGTAGAATAAGAATTGATCATATGGCGACAAAACAAATAATCCTATAAGCACTGGTTAATGTTCATGTAAATTGTCAATCTCATCCAATGGAAGCATCAACAGGATATACCAGAAAAATAATTTATTTCATTCCAAAAATGGAGTTAAGTGGTATGAGGAAATGGAAATGTTGATTTTTTAATGTGGGGGAGTCAATATCACTGTGTAAAGTCATATATTATCAGTATTGAACTTTCAGGTTGCTGTTTTCATTGTGTAGCATTGAGCCAGGGGGGGCAGCAATTTATTTTTTGGTGGGGGGTTTCTTTTTGTAGGATTTGTAGTTATAAAGATTAAAGATAGGGATTATGATTACAGTTTCTAGTTACAGAAAACAATTAATAAATGGGAAACAATGATTATTTTGTATATTACCAACAAAATGACACCTAATTGATGCAGTGGATGGATGGTATCCTTTCCAAAGGAGAAAAAGGAGAGTTCTTTCATGACGAGTTTCGCTGCCCAGTTTATGTCAAGGATGTTGTGAGTATCATACTAGCTTTGACAAGCAGATGGGTGTCAGGTATAATCTGTAGTATCAAAGCTAAAATACTGGTAATATAGATGAGAAACTACAAAATCTTCTTTGTACATCACCATTCATTTGGTTTTTACATTGATTAACTCTTAGACAATATCAGTTGCTTATAAGGATGCTAAAAGACAGACTCCATTAAGGCATTGCAGTATCAAATTTGCCTTCTAATGCCTTGTTTTCCGTTGCCAGTTCTGGCACTTCGGGATATTGCCATTTGCCAACCTTCTGCCTTTTCTATATGCTTTGACATCTGTACTCTCTCTGACTCTCTGTCTCTCTCTCTCCCAATGTTCTGAGTTTCACTTGACATTCATGATATTTGTGCCAGAGGGTAAGCAAATGCAGTTGCTACTAAACGTTGGTGGACCAGATAGGGTATCCCGTGTACAAATGGCCCAGGCTGTGGCACATATCAGAGGATACGACACCTCATTGATCAAACCAGTGTCTGCATCGTCGGTATGTTTAGCGCTTAAGATTTATTCTAAAATTTTGAAATGCCTGAGAAACAAACATCTTAACATGCTTGTTCTCCGTTTGATGCCTTGAGACTGATCCATCAGTTCTTCATTTCACAATCTGACCACCAAAGTGTCAGCTTGCCCTTTTGGATGAACGTGTCGAATAATATTTTCCTGTTTGCTCTTTTTGCTAAGCAACAGCTTTCTCTCTACATGTGCATTGTGTGAGAATTTGGTTTTCCTTGTTCCAGTCAATTTAAACCGGTCTTTTTTTATTTTTTAAAAATAATTCTCCAGGTTGATCGAGGCGTCAAGTCCCCAGCCGACATATCCATGAATGTAACCAAACTAGTTCAGACACTAAATATTTCTCCCGTTTCATTCAAAGATGGTGTCAAATGGACACTAGCTGCTGATGCTAAATTTTAAGGCTATCGAGATGTTGTATCAAGTGCTATGGCAAAGGGTATGTTGTGAACAATGATTATCAGTAATAGACACACTTCCCCTCTATTGCCTCCCAAGGCTCATTCCAAGTCCGTTCTCCTTTGGTCATAGGTGCCTCTAATAACTCAAAACATGAAAGAGAACCTTATTCTTTTACTCACAATTTATTTTTATTTTATTTTTCTGTTAAAAAAAAAGGAAATTCTAAAGTATGAGTCTCATAGATTGCAAGAACAAGTTGTTCACACTTCCTGATAACTAGAAAGTGCACAGCTTTGTATCAAGTGGAAATGTAGGGTGTGATGGCTGGATTGGTATTGGACCAATCTTGTAAATGAAAAGTTTATTTAAAAATTCATCATCGTTTAATCAGCTTAAATACTTTTTTTCATATGGAAAACTACGACAAATCATTTTGAAAAAAAAGAAAAAAAAAAGTTTCAGATTAAAAAAAGAAAAAAAAGAAAAAGAAAAAGAAAGAAAAGATATGTCGGTTGTGACCTTCCACCTTAAAAAAGTTGAAAAAAAGTGAATTTTTTAATGGGAAAGTTTGACCTTTTAGCCAATTTAAATTGCATCAAATTACTTTAACATATGTATCGTTATCAAATCACTCATTTTCTTAAATATTTTGACAGAAAATAATGATACGTAGACTAATAGTCATGTCATATCTAATGACATGTATTTGACAGTTTGAGCCAACATTACCACATCATTTATAAAAGAGAAATACAGTATAAGAAAATGACTATTTTTTTGCCCATAAAAGTCTTACGTGGCAAGAGGTCACATGCTACATTCGTAGTTGTTGTGACCTTACCCACTGAAAGAGCCTGTGGCCTCTTGCCACTTAGGACTTTTATGGACTAAAAATAATCTTTTTATTGCATTATAATACATCTCTTTATAAAAATGTTACATCACAAAAGAGAAAGCAAATAAACAAAAAATCATTTATAAAAAGGCAATCTACCCCTAGTTTTGGTTACCTTTAACAACCTTTGGGGTCAAATCACTCTCAATAGCTAGCCACCACTTATTAGGCATTTGAAAGTTGCCAAATGGCCCAAAGGCCCCAAACCATCCCACATTTAAAAGGAGTAGCCAAAGATGATGGCTGTCAATCTTTAAAGTTGGTTTAATTATTACTAAAAAGCGATTAGAACTGGTTAATCCACTCTTCAATGATTTGATAACTCCCAACCACCTCTCTCTTCTTTTCTTTTTTGATGTGACATTTTTTAAAATCACATGACGATGTTGACTCAAACACACTTATATATGTGTGTGTGTGAAAATTTGATTAGATGTGACGTGGTGATCATCTTACATGTTGCTCCTCATCCTCAACCAAAAAAAAAAAAGGAAAATAAAGAATCGATAACAAAGCATGTCTTAATAAATGATTTACATTTTAAACCTAAAAAATGTGTAAATTGAAAAGGATTCAACTAGTTATATTTGAATGATATTTTTATTTTTTCCCTATTTCAGTTAAAGAATGATGACATCACTAGTAATGGAACATTTTTAATAACATGCGTGTGTTGTGAAGATCTTACTAAAACTAACCGAGAACTTGTTAAAGTGACCCTTGTGGAATGTGTACATAATAATACCAAATTTTCAGTGCTACTAAATAAATAATAATTCTGGTTTTAATATGCACGCATGTCACGCATTCACCGCCCACTCAAAATAATTGACACGAAGCAAAGTCTCGTTTTGGCACCTCGATGATCGAATTAACTTTATTTGTCTACTTTTAGTAGTGTACATTCTTGGTTCAAATCCTAGCTTGTATATAAAACTGAGAAATTGCATGCCCCAACTAAGCAATAAGTAGTAGTGCAAGAAGCCGACAATGAATAAGCACTTTGTTTTAGTTCATGGAGCCTGCCATGGGGCTTGGTGCTGGTTCAAGCTTGTCACCCTGCTCAAACAGCTCGGTCACCGTGTCACTGCTTTGGATCTCGGCGCTTGTGGATTCAACCCCAAGCAGCTGATGGAGCTCATTTCTATTTGGGACTATATGCAGCCGTTGATGGAGTTCATGGCATCTCTCCCTCAAGGAGAGTCGGTGATTTTGGTTGGTCACAGCTACGCCGGCCTCTGTATCTCTCTCGCCATGGAGAGCTTCCCGGAAAAAATTTCAGTGGCGGCTTTTCTCACGGCCTATATGCCAAATTTAGAGTCTCCACCAGGAGCTCTCATACAAGAAGTAAAAAAAAAAAAGTTACCCATTTCCTAATATATCATTCTATTGCTTTAAGAAAGGATATTTTCTTCATGTGTCTTACTTTTTATCTTTTGTTTGGGATTTGGAAACCAGTACTTCAAAAGGAACCCTGCAGAATCCTTATTGGATTGCCAGTATTCAGGGGAATCAGCAAGCTTTGGCCCGGATTATATGAGGACCAAGCTGTACTCCCATTGCCAATCAGAGGCAAGATTTTCGAGCAGATTCTTCCTTTTAATTAATTCCTAGCTAGCTACCATATATATTTTGTGAATTTCATTTATGTGCTTTTAATTTGCATGCAGGACTTGGAACTAGCCAACTTGTTGATAAGGCCAACCAGGGTGTTCTTGGAAGACCTTGTCAAGGAGTGTATGCTGACAAAGGAGAAATACGGGGTCAGTCAATCGGGTGTTTATAGTTTGCGAAGATGATGAAGTGATGCAGGAAGATTTTCAGCGTTTGATGATTGAGAACATCCCTCCTCAGGAAGTGAATTTGATTAGAGGAGCTGGCCATATGGTCATGCTCTCAAAGCCCAAGCAACTTTGCCAAATGTTACTGGAAGTTGCTGGTAGATATCAGTAAATAAACTTTAGTAAAATTGATAGATTTCGTGCAATAGAACTGCTCCATCTATATCTATTGTACGGCCATATGCAATAATAGACTTTTTGTATTGCACGACAGCTAAATCTGCAGTACTATAGAATGATGGGTAAAGTCGGGTTTTGATTCCTTGAATATGTGAATAAATTTACTAAGAAAAGTAATTGGAGGAATTCCAATTCAAGTAGACTCCTGTATCTTTTGTTTGCTTGTCAAATAAAAGAGCAGAAGGGATAGCATTATGAGTTTATGATCTTTTACAGCCTTATTTGAATGCATTTGTTGTCAGAAATATAAAGTGATTGCAGCCATGAGGGCCCGCGCAAGTGACCTGTTTGTCACATTTTTTTCACAATTATCATGACTTGTTTGAATACTACTTCAAAAAAGAAGAAAAGTGAAAAACATTAAAAACAATATATATATATAAAAAAAAAAAAATACAAACAAACTTAAATCACGTCAAGTTAATCCGTGCCAAATGAATGTAACAAATATGTGTAAAGACTAAAGAGTAACGTTACTCATGTTAAAAACCATATTTTTAACGATGATCACTAATTTAAGAATTAGTTGAAAGTAGAGCGTCGATCAAATATACTGATATACTTAATAATTTAAGTTTAAAATCAATGATACTAATTAAAGGTCCACATTAAATATCACTTTTTGAAAATAGAAAAAAAAAAGTAACATTTTTGTTTCCCTATATATTAGTATATTACACATCACATACGTACGCACAAGTAACTCGTTTATTTTAGGGGGCAGCATTGGGTAGTTTGAGCTGGGAATAATTTTTATAAGGTTTTGCACAAACTAAGATTTTTATGTCCTCTGATAAAAAGTTTACACATCAATTTTTTCTTTTTTTTTAAAAAAAAAAAACAAATGCTATCAAAACTCCGGATCTTACCATTATTTCCCTCGTGTGCCTCCTTTTAGGCCTTTTCCATGTATTTATATATGTATTTGTGCTGCAGTTTTCATTTGGGTTTTGTTGTTGGGGTACCCACTTTTTTGACATTGGATCCTCTATAACTTGCTTTCTCTTTTTTTATTAGAAAAAATAAAAAATAAAATTATGTGTCCTCTTTCTTGCTTCTGTTTTTTCATATTTTTCATATTTTATATTTAATATTTGGGAAAACTTCATTTACTCTCAAGAATTTACGCGTCTTTTACAAATACTCTCTCAATATTCAAAATCTCTCATTTTGGTTTATCGAACTTTGATTTCCTTCCACTTTTTTCCTTCCGTTAGAATTTTCTGTTAAATCCTAATGGAGAGGTGTGACTTACTAAAATACTCTTAGTCATTTTTCTCATTTTTTTTGTTTAATTTAACTGCAATATTTAACAGTAGAGAGTATTTGGAATAAAACGAAAATTCAATATATCAAAGTGAGAGATTTTGAATATTAGGGAAGTGTTTGTAAAAAGTACGAAAGTTGATGGGATAAGTGATGTTTCCTTAAAATATTTTCTATATTTAATCTAGAATTATGTCTGACCAGTTAAAAAAGGGACCTCTTTCTACACCAGATAATGGACTAGAAAAGGGCAAGGAAAAATGATGAACTCGAAGCAGTTTGTTCTAGTTCATGGGATTTGCCATGGAGCATGGTGCTGGTACAAGCTTGCCACGCTGCTCAAATCAGCTGGTCACCGTGTCACCGCCCTGGACCTTGGTGCTAGCGGAGTCAACCCTAAGCGGCTGGATAATGTATATTCCATTTCTGATTCGCTGCAGCCGTTGACGGATTTCTTAGCTTCTCTGCCACACGACGAGCGGGTCATTTTGGTGGGTCACAGTTATGGTCGCATGGGCATTTTCCAGATAAGAATTTTTTTTTTTTTTTTTTAGACATGTTCACGCAAGGGTAAGGAAGGGAGATGAAAAATTCAAACTTATGACATTCGCTTCATAAGACGTGATTCATAGCCGATTGAGCTACACGGGAGAGAAAAAATTCAAACTTATAACATTCGCTTCATAAAACGTGATTCATTGNCCGCCCTGGACCTTGGTGCTAGCGGAGTCAACCCTAAGCGGCTGGATAATGTATATTCCATTTCTGATTCGCTGCAGCCGTTGACGGATTTCTTAGCTTCTCTGCCACACGACGAGCGGGTCATTTTGGTGGGTCACAGTTATGGTCGCATGGGCATTTTCCAGATAAGATTTTTTTTTTTTTTTTTTTAGATATGTTCACGCAAGGGTAGGGAAGGGAGATGAAAAATTCAAACTTATGACATTCGCTTCATAAGACGTGATTCATAACCGATTGAGCTACAAGGGAGAGAAAAAATTCAAACTTATAACCTTCGCTTCATAAGACGTGATTCATTACCAATTAAGCTATTTCTTGAAAACTCTAAATAAGATCTTGGTGGCAGTTTATGTCACTGCCTTTATACCAAATATTATATTTCCACCGGTGACTCTGTTGCAAGAGGAAATTAAAGAAGTTTTTTTTTTTCTTTTTTTGGTTGGTGGATAATATTTTTATTCTGGCCAAAAAAAAAGAAAAGAAAAAAGAAACGCAATATTTTGAAACCAGTTCTTTGAGAGAACCCCAAAGGAGTCCCTGTTGGATTTCCACTTCTCCTTCGATCATGGACCAGAAAACCCACCAACTTGGGCTGAATTTGGACCGAATTACACGGCAGCCGATGTCTACCAACACTGCCAAGCCCAGGTGAGTGCATTAACCAACTTTTTACCATAAGCTTTTTCGGGGTTGACAAAGTTTTACATGCAATTCATGGGTTAGAGTTGAGAATCTAATCCGTTTAATTAAATAAGTCAAATTATAATTTATTTTTATAGTTTTATATCAATGCTTTGACACGATTTAAACCTGATGCATGACATTTATAACTGACAATTTTTTACATGACTTACAACTTGACATAACCCAACATAACATTAGTAGGTTAAAGTTGAAGAGGAATAACTTATTTAATTAAATGAGTCGAGTTATAATTAGCCTAAAACGTTGACACGACACCATAAGCTTTTTCGGGTTGACAATGTTTTACATGCAATTCAAGGGTTAGAGTCGAGAGTCTAATCCGTTTAATTAAATAAGTCGGATTATAATTTATTTTTATAGTCTTACATCAATGCTTTGACACGATTTAAACCTAATGCATGACATTTATAACTGACAATTTTTTACACGACTTATAACTTGATATAACCCAACATAAAATTAGTAGGTTAAAGTTGAAGAGATATAACTTATTTAATTAAATGAGTCGAGTTATAATTAGCNAGGAGTCCCTGTTGGATTTCCACTTCTCCTTCGATCATGGACCAGAAAACCCACCAACTTGGGCTGAATTTGGACCGAATTACATGGCAGCCGATGTCTACCAACACTGCCAAGCCCAGGTGAGTGCATTAACCAACTTTTTACCATAAGCTTTTTCGGGTTGACAATGTTTTACATGCAATTCACGGGTTAGAGTTGAGAATCTAATCCGTTTAATTAAATAAGTCAAATTATAATTTATTTTTATAGTTTTATATCAATGCTTTGACACGATTTAAACTTGATAACCCAACATAAAATTAGTAGGTTAAAGTTGAAGAGATATAACTTATTTAATTAAATGAGTCGAGTTATAATTAGCCTAAAACGTTAACACGACTCAAGTCCGACATGCGAACAACGAGTTGCCGCTAACAAAATCATTTTAATGTTGTATTAAATTTTTGAATGAAGGATTTGGAATTAGCCAAAATGTTGGTGAAGCCAAGTAAGTTATTCTTGCAAGACTTGGCAATGGAATCTCTGCTCAGAGAGAAAAAATTCGGGTCGGTAAGTCGGGTTTATATCGTGTGCGAGAAAGATGAGCTGCTAAAGCAAGATTTTCAGCGGTGGATGATTGAGAACACCCAAAGAAGTGAAATCAATCACAGGAGCTGACCACATGGTCATGCTTTCAAATGCCAACGAGCTTTGCCTTTGTCTCCAACAACTTGCTGAGAAATACTGTTGGTCGAGTGGGTCATCGGAGAAGCATTAATGTATTAGTAATTAAGGATGTCTTTCATTTATAATATGGATTTAATTGTAATTAAGAAGCATTGACATTATATTTATAAGTATGTCTTTCTTTCATCCACCTCAATAACAGCTGTAAAAGCATAATTAAAAGTTCAAAATAATAGAAAAATTGAAGATCTGCACCCTTTGCTAGCTTCAAAAGATTCCATATCACCTGAAGAGTTTCTTCTCTCTGTTTTTTTTTTTTTTTTAATTTTTTTCATCATTAAACACCTACATGCACCCACCATTCAAATTGCCTTAAAGGGCCTATTACAATGTACTCTTAATACAAAAGGCTCCATTTACGTAAAAACCGTAATAAATCTCAAAGGTTATAGTTGAAGGTGATTCACTAGAGGCAGGGGCGGAACCTGAAGTTTAAGTGAGGGGGATAGAGAAATTTTTTAAAATTTTGGGTCTGGTCCGATCCACCCTTTTGCCAAACACACTTATAGTTTATTTTGAGAAATTTTTCCTACAGTAATATGATAAGATAATACCAATTTTTTTATTTTTTAAAAAAGGGAAACTTCAGATAGCCCCCGAACTTTTAACCATTTGTACAAACCACTCCTGAACTTTAAAAACTCTCATTTATCCCCCCTGATCTTTTGTTTCCTCTCACTTAGAACCCTGCTGTTAGTTTTCAACGTTAAAATCAAATCTGTTTGATTTTTCTGCCCATTATACCCTCACTCCAAAGCTACATCGTTTTGGGCTCCAAAACTAAAATACCCTCCTAATCCAAAACGACGTCGTTTTGACCATTAAAATTATTATTATTTTTTAAAAAAAAAAAAAGAAAAGAAAAAGAAAAATATTTTTTTTTAAAAAGAAAGATGAAAATCAGGGGTGGCTGGAGCAACCCCCTTGGCCGGTCTGGGGGTGGTCCAGCCACCCCCAAAAGCGCAAAACCCATATTTTTTTTTTCTTTTTTTTGTTGGCCTTTTGGGAGTGGCCGGACCACCCATTTGGCCAAGGGGGTGGCCGAACCACCCCTAGACCAGCCGTGGGGGTGGCTCCAGTCACCCCTTGGCCAAAAATGGCGAACCACCCCATTTTGGCCAAGGGATGGTTAGAGACTTAGAGCTATCCCCGATTTGTTTTTTTTAAATAAATAATTTTAGTGGCCAAAACGATGTCGTTTTGACCTGGGTGGGTGTTGTAGTTTTGGAGTCTAAAGACTAAAATGGTGCAATTTTGAAGTGATGGGTATAATGAGCATAAAAAGTCAAATTATTTGACTTTAACGTTGAAAACTAACAGAAGAGTTCTAAGTGAGAGAAAATAAAAAATCAGAGAAATAAATGAAAGTTTTTAAAGTTCAAGAGAATTTATACAAATAGCTAAAGGTTTGGGGACTATTTGAAGTTTCCTTAAAAAAAAAAAAAAAAAAAATACACATCCGTGATCCAGCAACTCAATCAAATCAAATCACATAAAAAGCAAACAAAATCAATGCAAATCTGAAACGGTCAACGTCAAATATCACCAACCATCTTTAATTAAGAAAGGGGAAGATCACACCAACCTCCATCTTTATAACTTAATCATTTATTCTTTCTAATCTATTCACTATAAATTCTTATCTACATTGGTATAACTTTTTGGAAAATTCTAGGGATTCTCTTGGTAGGTTCTTATGGCGTTCTTATAGTCTTACGTAAAATATGATTTAAGAAAAAATAAAATTATAGTGGTCTCCACCACCAATTTTTTTAGGCATTAGCACCAAAATTAAGGCATTAACACCAAATTTGTGAGGCATTAGCATCAAATTTAGGATGATCAAATTTATTTTTGGTGATATCATCCATAAAGGATTAACCTTCTACCGATAGGTTTTAGTTTTGAATTTAAAAACAAATTTTAAAGCATTAGAACCTAACTATTAATTCATAAAAATTAATCTGTTAGCAAAAAAATGGTACTACAATTTTATTTTTTCTTAAATCATGTTCTACGTAAGACTGAGAGAACACCAGGAGAACACTACTGAGAGAACCCCTAGCAAACCCCTAACTTTTTTAGTCATGTACTACTCTTTGTTAATTTTTAACCCTTTATTATGATTCTATATCTATAAAAAAGAGTATTAAATAGTATGTAAAATAGACAATAATAAAGAAAAATCATAAATAATTTATGAAGAACTAATTTTAGATATTTCAATCTCTTTATCTTGTTTTGTTATTTTCTTTGATTTTACAACAGATAATAATTTTTCTTTTTAATTTTAGAGAAATTAAAATAAATGGTTAGATTAAAGAGTAAGACTGGTAATTTATTTCGTTTATTGCCAATTGGCGGTACCTGAAACCTCACTAGAAAAATCGGCCGTCCCACGTGGACATGGTGCTATTTGTTTTACCATGAGATAGCAAAGATCCACTAGACTACTTATATATCTTTGCTATCTCATCGTAATATTACGATGAGATAGCAAAGATATATAAGTAGTCTAGTGGATCTTTGCTATATATAGCAGTAGCAAGAAGATGAAAGAGCATAATGAATGAAAAATGGAAGCTTCAAGAGAGCAAACCCATTTTGTTCTAGTGCATGGGGCGTGCCATGGGGCTTGGTGCTGGCACAAGCTCAAACCACGGCTCGAGTCCGCCGGCCACCTGGTGACGGCGCTTGATCTTGCGGCTTCAGGCATCAACATGAAGGCAATCCGAGATGTTCATACTCTTCATGACTACAATCAGCCTTTGTTGGATCTTCTGGCTTCACTCCCTCCAAATCAAAAGGTTGTGCTTGTTGGGCATAGCCTGGGAGGCTTGAATTTGGCCCTTGCAATCGACAAGTACCCGGAGAAGGTAGCCGTTGGTGTTTTCGTCACCGCCTCTATGCCAGATACCACACACAAGGCTTCATATGTCTTGGATCAGGTATTTCAGTTTGCTATTTCTAAATTTTAAATTATATATTTCGAAGCTGCTCCTAATTGCTACTCTTCTGAATAATTGAATGCTTTTGCCTCAAAAATATATATCAATGAAAATTCAAGGAGTCCTTTTATAAGTTTTATGTTGAAGATTATTCCGTAAATTTATTCACCAACAAATTGATTTTTTTCTTTTAAAAACAAAATTTAATAAATTAACCATTAGATTTATGGATTTATACATGTAAAAAAAATAAAAAATAAAAAATTTATGCACTTCTATATATCACTGAATTTATTCATTTATTACGAAGATAGTTAAAAAAATTATAAAAAAGAAAGAAATAATTATATCATTTCTTGATTGAATAATTAATAATGTTAATGTGATTGGTCCTATCATTAGACGAGTTTTATATTAATTTTCTTATCTTTTGAAATCTTACCATGTTGAACATGACTTGTCAATATGGTAGACAAACTGGTGAAATAGTTATGTTAGGGTCAATAAGTTTATCATATTTGGTTTATATTCTCTTATAAGTTTAATAGATTAACTATTAAATTGGTAGAGTCCATCATTGACCTCACATATATAAGTCTATGATTATAAGAAAAGATATGTCAAATATAAAAAATATATGTATTGATCTCTAACATTTTTCAGAAAAAAATGTCTAGTTAGACACGTGCTGTACTAGCCGAATCGTATTTCATTTAATACTTTTGGGTAGAGGGCCCATTTGTTGTCGCGCTCACGGAAATCAATTAATTATTGAGCTGAAATTGCTTCTAATTGTTGTCCTTTTATATGTATGTATCTGAATATATAGTTTCTTGAGAGAATCCCAGCAGACAACTGGATGGACACACAGTTTTCATCATATGGAAGCGTCAACGAACCTTTAACGTCAATGCTTTTTGGCCCCAAGTTCTTGTCCTCCAAGCTCTATCAGCTAAGCCCCATTGAGGTACGTACTCTCTCTCTCTCTCTTTCTCTCTCTCTCTCTCTCTCTTGCCTCCCACCTCCTATTACATCACATGCGTTTGAAGTATTTTGTACTGGCTTCTAACAATAATTACATTTTAATTTGTTAAAAGGATTTTGAGTTGGCCAAGACTTTAGTAAGGCCAGCGTCATTGTTTCGTGAGGACTTGTCCAAGACCAAGAATTTCTCAAATGAGGGATATGGGTCGGTGCTGCGAGTTTATGTTGTGTGCGATGAGGATTTAGCAATGAGCGAGGAATTTCAGAGATGGATGATTGAAAACAGTGGTGCTAAAGACGTGATGGAGATTAAGGGTGCTGATCATATGCCAATGCTTTCAAAACCACAAGAACTTTGCCACTGTCTCCTCGAGATAGCACGTAAATACGCTTAAAATTATTTACATGTTATTATCAATAGCACTGCTATCGTGGTAGAAGGAGGGTTTGTTATTTACTATTAATATATGTTATCTACTAATAAAGACATGATGTGAGCTTAGTTTAATGCATTTATATATGTTATCTACTAATAAAGACATAATGTACGTTTAGTTTAATGCATTTATCTCTTATCTCTCTCCTACCTCAACCTTTACTAAAAAACAAAAAATAAAAATTGGAAGGTGGCCAATTAGCCCAATAGTATAGGAATAAGATGAGAGGTTTGGAGGGTTTGCTATCTACTAATAAAGATATGATGTGCTGTTTATGCATTTATTGTGAAGTCATATTCAATTCACAAAATATATGAGACTTTTTATAGCATCTCTAGCAATTGTTGCTAGTTTAGTTACTCAAAAAGTACAACTCACTATTTTAGCTACTGTTTTTTCTTTACATACTCTAACAGACCTTCTATTTTACAGTTTACTTCCTTTAAAATATTATTTCTCATTCTTTTTTTATTATATTTTTTTGTCAACACTCAATCAAAGAGAAAACAAATGTATATATAAAATCATTCATAAAAACAAAAAAACAAATACATACAAGGAATATTCACTGTACAAAAAAGAAATACATGACATCAAAATCATCATAGATTCCATACAATTGCAATATGTAGAAATGCAATTCACCAAAGCAATAAAAAGTTCAAACGAAATGAAAATTTCTAAAAAAAATACAATTAGACTAATTAATTCTTAAGATTGACCATACAATTGTCACAAATGCTCGATGAGGTCGGATTGAAACAAAGAATGAGTTTGACTATTTCTAATGCTCAGATGCCTTTGAATGAACACCACAAATTCAATAGTACAATCACAAGAAATTTGTACTTGAGGAGTTTCATCGATTTGCTCATAACCAAACTTATTAGCATCGTCAGTATCTCGCTCATTTTCAATGATCATATTATGCATTATTATGCAATCTTTCATAATGTTGATGAGCGTTTCATGATTCCAACCATATACAGGTCCACAAATTATTGTGAATCGTGCTTGAAAGACTCCAAATGCACGTTCCACGTCCTTTCTTGTTGACTCTTGGGCTGCAGCAAATTGTTTGGCCTTTTTTCCTTGTGGACATGAAATTGTCTTTACAAAGGTTGACCACTACGGATATATACTATCAGCAAGATAATATTCTATTTTGTAGTTATGACCATTGATTGAGTAATTAGCTGGAGGAGCATGTCCTTCAGCGAACTCGGAAAACACAGATGACTATTTTAAAACATTGATGTTAATGTGAGAACCCGGTAACCCAAAAAATGCATGACATATCCATAGATCTTGTGAAGCCACTGCTTCCAAAATCATTATTGGTTTATGTCGATGACCTGAGAACATACATTTCCATGCAGTTGGGCAATTTTTCCATTTTCAGTGCAGACAGTCAATGCTTCCTAGCATTCCTGGAAAACCATGGCTTTCACCAACTTCTCGCAATCTAGCAACATCATCTTTGTTTGGAGATCTTAAGTAAGTGTTTGAATAAATTGAAACCACCACTTCAACAAAATTTGCTAGAGATTCTGTTGCGGTGGTTTCTCCAATCTGCACATATTCATCCACATAATCAGCTGGTACTCCATACGCGAGCATTCTAAATGCATCAACTATCTTTTGAAGGGAAGACAAACCGAGTGTTCCAACACAATTTATTGGCTGGACAAAGTAGGGATTATTAGCTTCTACAGCAGAGAGAATACAACGAAAAAGAGGACGATGCATCTGAAACTTCCTTTGAAATACTTTTAAAGGATACACTGGTACATCAGCAAAATAGATGAGAAAAAGCCTTTGGTGGCCTTACAAAGGATCACGATCGATGAATCTACGTCTCGGAATAGAACCACGACATGAACTGGATCCTTCCTTTCTTTTGAAATGCTTACGTGCCCAAACAATTGTTGTAATTAGAGTGAACTCATCATCAGAGTCGGAGTCTTCAATGAGCATTCTTTGGACAGGATCGACATCCATGATATTTAAAATTCAGCTGAAATTTTGAGTAGTTGTGAACCAATGAGCTTAACAACTTTGAATTTATTCAAAACTTTTAACTATTGATATTTTCAGTATTAAATTCGCACATCTACTCATAATTTACTCTGAGTATTACCTCAATTTGATCTACTCAAATTTCAGCTGAAATTAAATTGCATTTACTCTCAACTCTTGCATTTCCGCATTTACTCTTGCATTTACTATAAGATTTCAGCATTTACTCTCAACTACTAAAATGAAACTTCCTGAGGTTCTTAGCCCTCAGTGTCAAGGAATAAGTGTTGGCCTGGGGTTCTCAGCTCCCAGTGTCAAGGAATAATTGCTACCTATGCATTAGTTGGTTGTCTGGTACAGATCTGTATTTCATTGGTTGATTAGTCATAGGTTAGCAGATCTATTTTGAGAGTCTGAATTGTAATACGTCTTGTTTGACATTGGTATTTTTGTAGTTTAACTACGGATACTTCAGGGCATGCCCTGTATTGTAAGAGCTTTGCTCTTGATTCATGAATGAGACTAGGATGAATTTTTCAAAAAAAAAAAAAAACTAAAATGAAACTTCTTTTGGAATTTGCATTATTTCATTTACTCACAACTCAACCACTGAAATTGCATTTACTCTCACATTTGCAATAACTTTTCAATTTTCAACTTAAAATCAAGTCTTCAATTCGTTTTTTTCTTTTTGGAAAAGAAACTCTTCATCTCTTTTATTAATAAATCAAGAAAGGAGGAGTTCATGATTACACTCCAGAGAACAAAATACATCCCGTCCAGCCAACCTTCATGTAAAACTTTTCAATTTTCAATATGCTCAACAACACCAAATTTGCTCTGTCTATGATGTAAGCGCATTTATGCTCGCGATCCTTCTTCAGTAAGACTGAAATAATTTTCTCTTTCAAAAAAAAAAAAAAAAAACAACAACAACAACAACACCAAACACTCAATCAAAAATTCTAATTTAATACTTACCATCCATAAAAAATTCGAATTTAATACTTACCAAAACTTTGAAACCATCCATACAAAATACTTAACAAAAAAATCGAATTTAATACTTACCAACAAATTTGAATACATAATAACCTAACATAATCAGTAAAAGTAGGCAAAAAATATGCTAATAAAAGTTAATACAATACTAAACACATAATAACTTTACCACATGTTCAAAAAAAAGTCTAGCATGTTTTATGTCATCCTTCTACTTTTAAAGATTTCCATTTGTTGGACACGTCTATATTCTCTTTGGAATTCAGACATGCCACTTGTATCTGCAAGCATAATTTTGTCATCCTTTGTTCGAATTTGACTTTGCTCAGTTCGAATCTTCTCACTTTCTCGAACACTTGTTTCTTCCATAAGTTGCAATTTTCGCTCAGACACTCTCATTGCTAGCTCTTTCATTTAACTGAGTTAATAAGCCCAAAACCCCATCATCAGCTGAGTTAAGGACAACATGATGTGCTGCTTATGCTTTTTTTTTTTTTCTTTTTTTGACATGTCCACACAAGAGGGGGGAGAGAGATTCGAACTAGTGACCTCCGCTTCATTAGGCTTACGCATTTATTGTAAAGTCATATTCAATTCAATTTATAAGACAAAATATATTAGACTTTTTAGGAGATGGTTATTCTCTCTATTTCAAATGAAATGAAATGGAGATAATAAATTTATTGGTCAAGATTAAATTTTATAACATATATGTTATCACATCACTTAAAATTGTTCTTAATGATGTGCCACTATGAAAACCATAAAATCTTGACAAAAAAGACTCTTTTTTTTTTGAAATCTTGACAAAAAAGACTTAATGTTGTCGGTAGGGCACTAGAGCACGTGTATTGAGAAAATAAAAAAGGAGAAAAAGAAAACCATGAAATTCCTTGCACCATAAACCGCATGCCAAAACCACGACAATGACAAGAAAAGACAGTCGTATCTAACAGGTATTAAGAACAGCCCTCCTCAGGAAGTGAATTTAATTAGAGGAGCTGGCCATATGGTCATGCTCTCAAAGCCCAAGCAACCTTGCCAAATGCTATTGGAAGTTGCTGGGAGATATCGGAAAATAAACTATAATAAAAATCTAGATTTTGTGCAATAGAATTGCTCCATTTATATTTATTGTACTGCCATCTGCAATAATAAACCTTTTGTATTGCACGACATCTAAATCTGCAGTAAGCCCGGATTTTGAATCCTTGAATATGTGAATAAATTTACCAAGAAAAGTAATTGGAGGAATTTCAATTCTAGTAGACTCCTCTATCTATTGTTTGCTTGCAGAAGGGAAAGCATTATGAGTTTATGATCTTTTAGTATTTGTGGTCAGAAATAGAAAGTGATTGCAGCCATGAGGGCCCGCGCATGTGACCTGTTTGTCACATCTATTTCACATTTATCATGACTTGTTTGAATACTACTTCAAAGAAGAACAATTTTTTTTTTTTTTTTAAAAGAAATAAGTCAAGTCAATCCGTATCAAATGAATGTAACAAATATGTGTAAAGACTAAAGAGTAACGTTACTCATGTTAAATACCATATTTTTAATGATGATCGCTAATTCAAGAATTAGTTGAAAGTAACGCATCAATCAAATATACTGATATACTTAATAATTTAATTTTAAAATCAACAATACTAATTAAAGGTCCACATTAAATATCACATTTTGAAAATAGATAAGAGTAACATTTTTGTTTCCCTATATATTACACATCACATACGTACAAATAACTCATTTATTTTAGAGCAGCATTGGTTAGTTTGAGCTTAGAATAATTTTTAAATCCTAATGAAGAGGTGTGATATTACTAAAAGGGGTTTGCTAGGGGTTCTCTCCGTAGTATTCTTCTGGCGTTCTCCTAGTCTTACATAGAACATGATTTAAGAAAAATAAAATTATAGTACATTTTTTTGTTAACAGATTAATTTTTATGACTTAATAGTTAGGTTCTAATGTTTTAAAACTTGTTTTTTGACTCAAAACTAAAACCTAAGGGTGGAAGGTTAACCCTTTAAGGATGGTATCATCCAAAATGAATTTGATTATCCTAAATTTGATGTTAATGCCTCAATTTTGGTACTAATGCCTTACAAATTTAGTGATAATGCCTTAAATTTAGTCCTAATGCCTAAAAAAATCAGTGGTGGAGACCATTACAATTTTTTTTTTTTTAAAATCATGTTTTACGTAAGACTGAAAAAACACCAGAAGAACCTATGGGGAGAACCCATAGTATTTTCCTTACTAAAATACTCTTAGTCATTTTTTTTTTCTATTTAAATTTACTGTAATATCTAACTTTAGAGAATATTTAAAATAAAACGAATTTGATATGATATACCAAAATTAGAGATTTTTACTTATTAAAAAAATATTTGTAAGAAATGCTAAGTAGATGGGGTAAGTGAAGTTTTTACTGATATTTTCTATATTTAATGAATTATGTCGGACCAGTTAAAAGGGACCTCTTTCTACACCAGATAATAGAATAGAAAAGTGCAAGGAAAAATGATGAATTCGAAGCAGTTTGTTCTAGTTCATGGGATTTGCCATGGAGCATGGTGCTGGTACAAGCTTGCCACGCTGCTCAAATCAGCAGGTCACCGTGTCACCGCCCTGGACCTTGGTGCTAGCGGAGTCAACCCTAAGCCGCTGGATGAGATATGTTCCATTTCTGATTCGCTGCAGCCGTTGACGGATTTCTTAGCTTCTCTGCCACACGACGAACGGGTCATTTTGGTGGGTCACAGTTATGGTGGTATGGGCATTTCCCTAGCCATGGAGGGTTTTCCAGATAAGATCTTGGTGGCAGTTTATGTCACTGCCTTTATGCCAAATATTATATTTCCACCGGCGACTCTGTTGCAAGAGGTAATTAAAGAAGTTTTTTTCTTTTTTTTGGGTTGTTGGATAATATTTTTATTCTGAAAAAAGAAAAAGAAAATTGAAACGCTAAATATAATATTTTGAAACCAGTTCTTTGAGAGAACCCCAAAGGAGTCCCTGTTGGATTTCCACTTCTCCTTCGATCATGGACCAGAAAACCCACCAACTTGGGTTGAAGTTGGACCGAATTACATGGCAGCCAATGTCTACCAACACTGCCAAGCCCAGGTGAGTGCATTAACCAACTTTTTACCATAAGCTTTTTCGGGTTGACAATGTTTTCCATGCAATTCACGAGTTAAGAGTTGATACCATTTGAACATGATACATGACATTTATAACTGACCCACAATTAGACATAAACTTAACATAAAATTAGTAAGTTAGAGTTGAAGATCGAGTTCTAACCTATTTAATTAAATGAGTCGAATTAGAATTGACCTAAAATATTGACATTACTCAAACCCGACATGCTAACAACGAGATGCTACTAACAAAATCATTTTAATGTTGTATTAAATTTTTGAATGAAGGATTTGGAATTAGCCAAAATGTTGGTGAAGCCAAGTAAGTTATTCTTGCAAGACTTGGCAATAGAATCTCTGCTCACAGAGGAAAAATTCGGGTCGGTAAGTCGGGTTTATATTGTGTGCGAGAAAGATGAGGTGCTAAAGCAAGATTTTCAGTGGTGGATGATTGAGAAGAGCCCACCAAAAGAAGTGAAATCAATCGCAGGAGCTGACCACATGGTCATGCTTTCAAAAGCCAACGAGCTTTGCCTTTGTCTCCAACAACTTGTTGAGAAATACTGTTGAGTGGGTCATCGGAGAAGCCTTAACGTTATAATAATTAAGGATGCCTTTCATTTATAATATGGATTTAAGTGTAATTAAGAAGCATTGACATTATATTTATTTATAAGGATGTCTTTCTTTCATCCACGTCAATAACAGCTGTAAAAGCATAATTAAAAGTTCAAAATAATATAAAAATTGAAGATCTGCACCATTTGCTAGCTTCAAAAGATTCCATATCACCTGACGATTTTCTTCTCTTTTTTTTTTTTTTTTCATCATTAAACACCTACGTGCACCCACCATTAAAATTGTCTTAAAGGGCCTATTACAATGTACTCTTAATACAAAAGGCTCCATTTACGTAAAAATCGTAATAAATCTCAAAGGTTATTGTCGAAGGTGACTAGCTGGAGGCAGGGGTGGAACCAGAAGTTTGAGCGAGGAGAGTGGAAAAAATAAAAAATAAAAAATTTAAGGATCTACCTCATATAAAAAAAAAAGAAAAAAAGATGAATGTTTAAATTTTTAAGCCCCCAATTTTGTTCTAAATTTGCCTCTAAAATAAATTTGGTTCTTAAAAAAAGATAAAATATAAAGGTTTTTTTTTGTTTGTTTGTTTATTATTATTATAAAACTTTTAAGGGTGAAAAATAAGTTTTTCACTCTTAACTAACCATTTTATTATTATTGGTAGAAAAATAAAATAAACAATAAGGCTGAAGAAGCCTTTAATAAGTTACAAATTTTCAGTCTTTTCGCACCGCACTTCTTGCACGTCTTACTCAAATATAATAAGCAAAAGACAACTGCTTTTTACACTGCACAAGAAGTGCAGCCTTGTCCCTAATATAATAAGCAAAAAAAAAAACTTTGAAGGGACGAAATAGCAATTTGTAGGGACAAAAAGTGAATTATGAAAGGTAACAGTGGAGTTTTAAAAAATTTTATAGGACACTCGTCCCCCAATAATGTACGTAGGTCCACCTCTGGCTGGAGGCGGTTCTAAGTTCTGCAGAAAGAAGAACAAATATGACATGTTGATCAATGATGCAAAGTCCTTGATTTATAGCTTTCCAAGCCGAGAGATTAGCCACGTAAAAAATATTGTTGTTATGGGAGGAAAAAGTCTAGGAATGGGGGCGTAACGTAAGACCTGTTTGTATCCGAAAGTCTAGGAAGTGTCTTTTGAGAAATTTTTCCACGATGAGATAATATCAACTAAAAAAAAAAAGAAAAAGAAAAAAATTCACATCCCTGATCCAGCAACTCAATCAATCAAATCACAAAAAAAAAAAAAAA